>JAULBP010110762.1:0-10056 GCA_032355345.1 Lepetodrilus pustulosus | reverse complement strand
ATCTTATTGGCGTTTTGCGCAGGTTTTCCCCTAGGTGTGAGCCAGGGGTACTGTGCAGTGCTAATAGCGTAACAGGTACCTCTGGGGTGAGAGGATGGGGCTAGGTATACTGTAATGTGTTTTCATGGGTTAACTATAAAATACCTCCCTTTCTCTGCTGTCTACTTTTTGAATGATGCTTTTTGGAGTAGGCCTACTTGTTCTCATAATAGTATAGATTTTAGATTGTAAATTCACTTTAGTTGTCATTATAGACACAACGCTGGTATACTTGCCAACTTAAATGGCTATTACACAGCCGTCTTACCTATTACACGTGCTACCTATATTCTACCTGGTTCCTGCCCTATGCACATACATACAAACATTTAGTGTCTAAATGTCATAGGTTAGCATAGAATGTCTGTACTTTGTGGCCAATATAATAGTGTGTTTTTTAACCAGACATTCTTACCCAATTCTGATGAAATGCTATACAGCTGGAAATAAATTATTTGCAACAAACTATCAAATGCAATATGAAAACATAATTAGAACAAGTATAATTTACCTTGAATTGGCTCAATTGGTTTGTCTTCATTAGGTGTAAACTCCTTTCCATCCGACATTGCGATACGAGAGCATGGCTACATGCACTGTGTTTTGTAGGGCGAGGTGTAGTCTTATCGGCTCTAGCAACAGCAAGTCTTACAGGAATATTATCTGAGAAAAGGGATGCCAGGTTACAGTGTGGCTGGGCTTACAATTAAACCGTGTGTATGAGATCTAAGCCTAGTTGATGTCAAGCCTATTTGCTCCAAGGGGATTCCATGCGGACTATGGAATAGACCCTTTGCCTTCAACGTTGTCTGTTTCCTAGTATACTAGTAGCTAAGGCTATCACATGTACACGTGTATAACCACTTTATGGGATACGCGACAGCAACAAATGTGTTTTTTTTTCAGGAGCAAAAGTATTCCGGTTGTGCAACACAGCTCCGGTTGTTATAAATACAAGCGCTATTTTGGATGGGGGTCCAGCATAAGAATGGTTACTATTATTGAATAGTTGTTTTAAAATAGGCCTTCTATTAGTCAATATATCGATAAATATGTTTCAATTACTTTCCACATTGAAATTATACAAAATAATCATTAATGTGAATTTAACCTCATTTAATTAATTAATTAGCAAGTTTAGTTGGATGATAATGCAATAAATATGCAGAACTATATCTCAGTTGAAGTATATCAACACCAAAAGGTTTAAACTTAAATAATTATGCACGTATTTACGTTTTAAAGGTAGTACCCTAGATTTTAGTGTGACGTTTTTAACCCTCTCCATGCTGCAGGAAACCGGAGATGCCCTAAACAGCTGTGTTTCTGCATAATCCAGCAGGGAGAGGGTTAGACAACGTGTGACGGTTGGTAGACACTTAGCAAAATGAGCGCTCCGGTTTTTCATTCATTTTAGTGAGCTAGAAATATACTTTAAAGACGGTTTTGTTGTTAAAATGCACCTGAAATATTTGCTCCAAATATGTCATATACTTGCCCTACGGTATATGCAGGAATGATATTTACCTTGAACTTATAGTACATGTATAATACAAATATTTTCGTGTTCATCTTCAGAATCTACATAATGAAGCTATATCGTTGCAGATCTTTGTAGTTACGATGATAAATGCAGAATACCCATTACATGTTAACACAATATATATGCTCGACGGAAAAGCGTCTGTGAGGTCAGAGTATTATCACGTAAACGAAGCGAGAAATCTTGCTCATGTTCGTGAAGGAATTGCTCCTAATGATAGTGATGACATATAAAGAGTATGCACAATAAAATTTACTATATATATTCAAAATTATTTCGGGCAATATAACTAATTTGATGAAATAATACAACTTGTATTTTCAGACTATGTCAATCGCACCCATAGTAGAATGTAAATGTTGATTAACACGCGTCAGAATGCTATTCTCTTGTTCGAAATCAATGCTCAAATACTAGTTATTGAGAATAATAAAAATAGTACCCAAGGAAATGTCTTATGAAGCATTGCTATTGCTTTCCATGATAATCTAACGTGGAACATTTGTATACACAAATAGATTTTCAAACATCACTCGTGACGAAATGTAATTCAGTAACAATTTGTTTTCGAAATTTCATGTGTTGAATGATAGTATTGTTCAATAACAGTGATAGGTCACTGAATATACTTTTTAGCAAACACTGACGAAGCTACTGACGGAATTGAAACAGAAATCACCTCAGGTTGATCTTCGCTGGTGTTAGACAGTGATGCTGTTATGATATTATACCATTACAAACAAGGCATTATTATCTAAATTAACATTTAAATTATTCTGTCAGTAGAGCTAGTATAACTTACTTAATTAAATGCTCATCATTCCACTAGAGTAAATCTTGACAATGCACAATAGGTGAAAATTGCATTCATACACTCAATGCCAGGTCAACAGGTTTTCAGCTTAAATTATTAGTGGTACACTATCTAAAGCAGAATACATGTATGAGATCCTATCCGTATAGTACAATATTATATAGCCTATGTATTTCACTAGGCAATTTGAAAGTAGGCAACTGTCGACTGAGTAGTATTCAAGGCATATGAAACAGGATACAATCGAAGACAGTTTACATTCATAGTGGTCAGATGAAGTGAAGTTTTACCTGAATAGAACCTACCGGTATATGCATTTGATGTGACAACACACGTGTTTTGTACAAACAGTCACTTATTCATCATCTCACTAGTTACCAATATCTTAAAGGCATACAATCACATTAAGTGGTTGTTTTTTAGACCGAAATGTAGCTATAAATGCTATGTATCTTCATAAGTTATTATGTTGTGGGTACCTGTAGAACTCTCTTTCCAACATTAACAACTGGATAATGCCATCATTAATTAGGAAACAGTGTGTAGTTTTGGTTATTTCCCTTTCAAATTTGTAAATGTTGAGTCATTAGCATTCACTGTGCCATGGAGATGGGTCAAGAGACCAAATTCATGAGGCGCGCTCTTCATGGTAAATTTGGTCTGGTATACCAGTATCTTCATGGCACAATGAATGCTAATGACTCACAACATTAATTTCTTATAATGAAAGTCATTATAGCAACAGACAACTAGTAGCTCCTGCCAGAGTCTGGGGGTTATTCATATTTATTGTATTACTGTATATATTTGTTTCTACATTTGTGGAAGAGCATTAAAGGACAGTATATAGTATTAAGGCCCATACC
Organism: Lepetodrilus pustulosus; assembly: GCA_032355345.1. NCBI lineage: Eukaryota > Metazoa > Mollusca > Gastropoda > Lepetellida > Lepetodrilidae > Lepetodrilus > Lepetodrilus pustulosus. The sequence goes on along the minus strand of JAULBP010110762.1, from coordinate 6,794 downwards.
TATCTTCTGGTAAAGTTTATAACGAATGCTGGAGTTTTCTGTGTTTGTGTTAGAGTTTAGAGATGCTTTGAAGATGGTTTTAAAGATATCACTGCTTGTAAATTCATGGGAGTAGGAAACCCTCAATACCCCTAGAGCTAAGCTTACTAAGCATGCAAGCGACTGCTAACCAAGGATAATAATTGCATTACGACCGTTCCATGTTTTCTTTAACCAATACTTGTATTCCATTGCACTTATCAAATTTATTTCCCATCCCATTAAAGGCATACCGTCACAGATATGTGTGGCCGTTTTTGACTAGTTCTTAGCTGCAACTACAAAGTACATTCACTTGACATAATGTATATAATCATGTTTGTACTTCCACAAACCTTTCTACCGCTGTACGGTAGGCAAAATTCAATTTTAACAAACTGTTTTGGACTTTGCAGTTTATATAACAACCTGAACAATCTTAGTTCTTTGTCCTTCTTTATATTAACGCAAGGGGGCATAACTCTCAAATGAGTACGACGAAAGAACTATGATTGATTCATATATCATGAATACATCAAAGACAAGATAAAAATATAAATATCAAGTGTTGGGGACTTACTATACCAGTAAATAAAAAAAGAATTGGGGGTGTACAAATCAAACGTAAAGTCACAGACGGAAATCCGTTTGGCTTTATCTAGGCCAATCAACCGTGATGGTACGCCTTTAACCCCATAGAACACTCAGAAATTCGCATGCATAATTTTTCTATTATATTTTTCTAAACATGTTAAACGTTATAATTTTTTTATTTATTAAGCTCGTGATGTACTTGTTTACACATAACAACTCAGAGGTTTAGCATAAGTCTTCCTGAGCTGATGTTTTCTGTGAGTATCTTATTAGCTCTAATTTTCTAACATCGAAAACAAATAAATGCTCGGAAAGACGTCTGGAAAATCTACTTCATACAATGCTTCCAGCTAAGTTTTGTTCATATCTTTCATTTGTCAATATACGCAATATATATTTATTTGCACTTTCAGTTTCGCGGTCACGAAATTTGGGTACTCGTTTCGAGTAAATTGCTATCCTTCAGAACGCCTCTAAAATGAAAGGTGGTCATATAAATCTATAAAACTATGTGTTCTTTACTTTAGAGCCATTAGACGAATTACACCACTATTTATATAAAGTTGTATCCTCCGTTACTAAACGGCACATAAAAAAAATAATTCAAAAGCCCGATGTTTATGTTTAGACTATAATTTGGCGTCCATTTTCACGTGGATGACGCGAAGGGATGTAACTCTCAGCAACGCTTGCAACCCGTGAAAGAAATCTTGAAAATGTATAGTACGATTTGTTAACATTATTTGCATACTTTCTAGTATAACTGCCCCACCCCACATTGACTATACGAATAAATACAAGAGGACAGTTGATTCAGAATTATTACAACATTGGTCTATTTCCATTACTCCCAATATTGTGTACATATCTTGTTCGAAAATATGCATGTCTTTATTTTACTTTGTAATATACAATGAGAAATATTCGTATATAATGTATGTATAATAAAGTGCTTTTCGTTAGTAAATAAATAAATAAATAAATAAATAAATAAACCCAGGAGCGGACATTTTCTAAGTTGGTTTAACTTGTCTCCATTCCTTTTCAAGTGTGAATAAAATATGTTTAACCAAATAAATTTCAATTTCAAGTTTCAACCTAGTGTTGTATATACACTCGGAGACATGAGTACCATATTTTCTTCTTACTTGCAAATCTAAATTAATTATATTTTTGTGTGCTAAGCATTATTTAATAGTTTGGTGAATATATGTTTAAACAATAGTGGCAAAATGCATAACGCTATATAGTTTTTACATTTGAATCAACCTATCGTGTGGATGTACAATTATGGAATGTTCCGTCTACCATACAGCGGTGGAAAGGCTTTTGGAAGTACAAACATGATTTTAGGTATGCCAAGTGAATGTACTTTGCAGTTGTACCTAGGAACCAGTCCAAAACAACCATAAATATCTGTGATATTATGCCTTTTAGGAAAAGATGAACTTTTGTTTTAGAAGATGTTCAGATACTGAGCCTGAAACATCTTCCACATGCCGTCCTAGTAATAAGACTTCAGCTTGTTTTATAATACTGATACTGTATGATACGAACTGTATGCATTCCAAGATGTTCTAGGTAGAAACAGTCATGGTCTGATTCCCTGGTCTGCGTTAAGTTCCAAGTCAACAGACAATAATCCGTTAAAATAGTCGCTATGGCTTAACAGGGCCCATTTTAGTCAGACACCTAGTGACAGAACTATATCATTGTGCGCATGCAAACATAGGCGCTACAACCTGAGCGTCTTAATTCAAAATTGGGCCCAATGGTATTTACCAGCCGTTTACATGTGCCGATTATCTATCAGCTGTCTACCTGCGGTATGTTGCTGTTTAATAGGTTAATCTATAAATAATCAGAAAGGTTTTTAGTCGTAAAAACTGAAAGTCATTGCATATCAATATTATCATTTATGCGATAATTTATGTTATTGTTCTTCTACGCAAACAGCATGTTCTCGGTTCAGTGTGAAAGAGTGTTAGCAAATTGAATAATATATTCCAAACAAGTGTCCCTCCATTATATTTGCAAACTATTGCATGTTGTTTCAGAATACTAATGAAGAAAATCCACACAACCCCATTTCAACATCCATCTAGAATGTAGAGAGAGAGAGGACAGATACCCACACATAAACCAAGTACAAATATTTACGAACGCTTTTTCAGTATATGAAAAGCCAGCTTCGTGGCGTAATGGTTGTGTCGGCACGGAGTGCAGAAGGTCGCGGGTTCGATCCCCGGTCGTGTCATACCAAAAGAAGTTAAAAGAGGGTATTTGTAGTTCCCCTGCTTGGCGCTCAGCTTGGAGTCAGTATACTGTGAGAGGGGTATCATATTGTTCTATATGCGGCATGATATTCTAAGTGAACTCGCACTATAAAAACTGGTGGAAATCCAGACTAGTCAAGCAGTACATATACATGCAAGTCATGATATTAGTGAAAGAATCTAGAAAGTGACTTTAAACCCCAAATTAAAAAATAAAAAATAAAAAAAAACCAAGTTATTTTACCCTACTTCTAAAACAAACCACAGAATTATTTATGGAAATGCATGCTAAGCCTATTGGGGGACAGCATTAGTTCACTTCCAACTAAACTGATTGTTGCAGTGAAGAGTGTGCAGGATATTGGTCGTCTGACAGAGCTATTGGAGCCTCTTGGCGTCCAGGCCAGGAACCTCTCGGACACCGTCAACCACGTCCGCCTCAACATGAACGCCCTCCGCGAGAAGATCGCCCTTGCCAGGGATGAGGCAAATAGGGTGAGCAAAATATGATCAGCTGCAAGAGACATCGGGACCTATTCTCGAAACATTCTTACTTTCGTCAGCTTAAGTACGTGCATTGCATGTGCTGTAAATATCCATAAGATTATCGTACGATTGTAAGAATGTTTCGAGAATAGCCCCCCACCACCCACTGAGTTACACCTAACAGCTATAGTGCAAAGAGAGTCATAGATACAGTGTTACAACATTTGTACTGCTATGCTTGAAATACGTTTTTGTCCAATCGCCAGATCCGTATCGGAACCCGTTTCCTTGGCAACACCAGCTTGACCTTGAGAAACCCTCCCAATGTGGACCAAGCAGGGTCCTACAGCAAGGTGTCTCTGTTCTTCAAGACCATGCAGCATGACGGGCTCCTTTTCTACCTCGGCGCAGACCAGATGACTGGCAGACAGGTCCGTACTAGTTACCACAATTACAAATCTGTCTAGTTACCATGGTTACATGTCTAGTTGCTATGTTAATAAGTCTGTCTTGTTGCCATGATTACAGGTATGTCTGGTTGCCGTGGTTATTGGGCTTTTTGGTGTTGCCATGTTTACAGGTATGTCTGGTTGCCCATGGTTACAGGCATATCTGGTTGCCATGGCTTCAGAGCTGTCTAGTTCACAATCACAATCAGTCAATAATTTTAATATTGGTGGATGGTAAATAAAGGTTTTGGAGTTATGAACATGTATTCTCAAATCTCTAATACGGGTGAACGATTTCTGATGTGGCGTAAAACATTCAACTCAGTCAATAATGCTGATTATGGTGCTGACTTGCCATGTGACCCACCAGAGTGAGTTATTTGTGCTGACTTGTCCTGTGACCCACAGTGACCCACAGTTACCCACACATTCATTGTTGTATTGTCTGTCTGTCCAGGACGAGTACCTGGCTCTGGAGCTGGTCAATGGTCAGGTGGTGTTCCGCTTTGACCTTGGCTCAGGCGCCGCCACCATCACCACACCACAGACCTTCAACGACAACAAGTGGCACAAGATCATCGCCACCAGGTAAGAACAAGACGTAAACTGAGAGTTTAAATGGAAAGTATGGTCCAAATGTTAATAACTAAGAAATCCAGTCTGATATTAACCCACTGTTCGCCAGAATCGGGAAGACCGGATACCTGACAGTGCAGACCGACAAGCTGGATGATGTCAAGATTGAAGGCAATTCTCTGGGGACGTACACCGTGCTGGGACTTAACCCCGCCACTGCTGTACTATACGTAGGAGGTGCACCCATGGGTGTACAGGTGAGGGTTAATTGTAGCAGTGTGATGTTGTAGGGGTATGGCTAAAACGTCCCAACCGTTAAAACGTCCAAAAATAAGATGACGAAAACATCCAAATTTGGCAAAAATGTCCAATATTAAATTGGCAAAATGTCCAATATTAAATTGGAAAAATGTCCAAATTTGGCAAAATCATCCAATGTAAAATTGGCTAAAACGTCAAATATATCAAATGTCTACTAAAATATTTATCTTGCATGTTTTAAAACCTTTCTTATTCTAGATATCAATAATAGAAAGAAATATTGGCTAAATCGGCAGAAAATATGCTGAAGCAAATTGGCCAACACGTCAAGCAACCCTAATGTGTTCTGTCTTATATTTCCTGAGATCCGTATAAATGTGATAAGCTTTTACTCTGTCCTCAGTTGCCGCTGGACATCACTCCAGTGAAGTACGAAGGATCCATGGAGGACCTGAAGTTTGATGAGCAGTACCTTGGTCTGTGGAACTTCCTCGGCGCCGAGAACCACTACATAGCTGAGAGGGCCAGGTATGGCTGCTTACTGACAGATTACTAAGCTTTATTGATGACGGGTTCATGCTTAAGTTTTGTTCAGAAATCTGTTTAAAATTTCAGCTTCAACATGTAATCATGGGGCCTAGTGGGGTACAGGGTGGGGCGAGGGTGCTGCCCCACCCACTGTCCTCATCTAGGCACTTTTTCATGTATCGATGGCTGTTGTCGTTCTGATGTTAAACATTTTACCAGTTAACGTTCAAGGACCCGTTCCACAAATTGTTGCATTTGGGTGAAAGATTCCTACTGCAACGTTTTGTCGAGTAACGAATCACTCGCTGCTTCCACATTATTTCTAATCCCACAAGAGTTGTCATTCATTTGTCCTTAATGGCAAGTTTTGACTTCGTAGAATTACAATCATCATGTGGAAGTTGTCCCAGGATGCAGGCAATACTAATTCTAAATGAAATTTATGTAAAAGGAATGTTAAATGTATACAGATCATGAGTCGACTTGGTAGGATATTTACTGTAATATCATCAACAAAATAAAATAAGGGGCACATGATATTTTGTTGGAAAGCTTCTTATCAAATTGTGGCATGCAGCTTGAAGAATCTGGTGCCATTTTTTTTTCTTTCCAAATGCATCTGCAAGTTCTTGAGTACTTGGATAGCCTGAAGACATTTGAAATAAAAAGTTCATATGTTCAAAAAAGCTTCTGGGGCATAACTAATTTCATTGAGTACATGGTACAGTGACATCCACAGCAACTGTTCTTATTCCCAGGGATGTGATGAAGAGTGTCTCCACCAACGGCCTCCGCTTCAACGGCAAGGGCTACGTCATCCTCAGCAAGCGGTTGGTGGGTTTCACCCCTGTCAAATCCGTGAACGTCATGCTCCGCTTCAAGACCTTCGCCGACAGCGGTCTCCTGGTCTACATGACAGACAACAAGGACTTCCTGTCGCTGGAGATACGCGAGGGCAAGATCTTCTTCCAGTTTGACCTCGGCAGCAGCCGTCTGACCCTCATGTCCACCGACCGCTACAACGACGGCGAGTGGCATCTGGTCCAGGCCAGCCGACAAGGGAAGGAAGGTCTACTCAAAGTGGACGGACTTAACTGTGAGTTTATATTAATTATAATATTATTAATATGACATGAATTTGAGGTTTTAACGTCCGCTTCCAGCGTAGCTGATTTAGCAGACGGTTTTTATATATATATAATATAATACTACTACTAATAATATATTTGGAAAAATAATAATTCTAAAAAAATACTAATAATAATAATGGTAATGATTATAATGCATATTTATATTGTGCTAAATCCATCATTGAAAGCTTGCTCATGTCACTATATTTTGTTTACAGTATTGTGTTACTAGTATTATCCAAGAAATTATATGATAGTAAATTGGGAATATCCTGTAACTGACATGGAATGTTATCTGCCTGATAGTATATGGTCTTATTTGGATTAATGCGTATTGAAATTAAGCCAATGCCATCTGACATTGTCATTGTGTGAAATGTCATATACAGTCAGATCGCGTTAAACATGACGCTTCGGTTTTTGTTAGAATCTGACTGGTAAGCGAAACAACTGGATCATCGGATCAATCATTCATC
>JAULBP010110751.1:0-10056 GCA_032355345.1 Lepetodrilus pustulosus | reverse complement strand
AGATATGCGGAGGGGTCACTGTTACCCCTGTAACCCCACCCGGATACAGCACTGCTTTACCTCATGTCAGACTGACCTTGACATTACAAGGTCAAGGTCAACTTATTTTTTTCCTTGTTTTTTTTTTTTTTTACCCCCTTTCCCTTCTTGTCACTGTGTACAAGATTTTGATTGGTCATGGACAATATTGTGCTTTTTCATTAATGGAGATAAATTATTTGTACAAAAAAAATTAAATAATTTAAGAAACGTAATGGTGGTGGTAGGTTTCTCAGGACGCTGCGCCCGCCCTTTGGTGAGCGCTATGCCTATTTAATGAACTGTCTCTGGAAGGGTTTTGGGATGGGGGGTTACGGCCCGACGACCGTGAGAATGAACTTTCGCGCGACGTCTCTCCACGTGACTTTGACCTCTTCCGGCTCCGACGGAATAGCTTCTTTAGACTGCCCCCTAGTGAGCGAGACTTTTTCAAGTTTGGAGACCTGGGAGGGTCCTGCGACCGCACGAGCTCCATATCATCTGGAAGAAAACAACCAATCGGAATCCAGTTAACAAGAAAGTTAAAGAGGTCAGAAGTGAAAGGTCACTGGAATGTTAGAGGTGAACATTACAGGGTCATGTTTGATACAACAACTGTAAGACCTAAACATTGCAATCCCTGTTAACCATTTATAATGAATTTACAGTTATGTATTTGTGTACAATTGGCCCCAGGAAATGCATGTTGAAAATGGAAAGACCACATTTCATAAGCACAAATATGTCGGCTAGTTAACAGAGCATTTAAATATGAAAAAGATAATAATTGAATATCTTTCTTTACTATTATTACTGTATATCTAGTTTCAAAATTAACATATAACTACAATAATAATGATACTACTACTACTACTAATAACAATAATACTAATACTATTAACAATAATCGTGTATTCATAATTAATAGTTTATTTTAGCTATTCACTGTCATGGTACATAACAAAAATAGTCACTCAATTACATATCTTACCTGAAAATGTCATAATACCGTATTCAACGTATAATACGCCCAGGGCATATAAAATAATTATGCTGGGGACGATTATTAAAGTATGAAAAAAATATAATTAAAATAAATCGTTTTTATTCTTAAAAAAAAATAGGAAAAAAAACCCCGCAAATATGCTGTGCTGAAAAGTTGAGAAATCGGTGCACTAATTTGTACCAGAAAATTATACGAAAAGTACGGGGAAAAAACACTATCTTTTTTAAATTAGTTAAAGGGGGCGTGTATCAGAGCGGGCGTATAATACGTCAGATATGATATGTTATTATTAACAACATTGACTCACACACGCACACACAACAAACAAATTTTACACTAACCCCTAAAAGGCCGAAATCAACAAATATGAAAATTCATATCTTTGAATAACCCTTGAAGGGGTGAATCTGTCAGTAGCACTAAAGGATGGAAGGGTTAACACACACTTTTAATAACTGATTGTGTACTCCTTTCTTATATTTAATCTTTCCCCTATTGAAGGCAACAATGGTGCCATATATATTTCACACCTATTTTTTTTAATCCAATAGGAAAATGGCTAAATTAATATTCCTGCATTATTCAGAAATACATGTGAATTGTAAAATGAATCTGAAATAAAGTATTCCTCATAAAATTCTAACATCCTTAAACCCCAATTTGAAAGTTTATACTGTAAAAAGAATTGATTACTGGAATATTGTTCCTAAGTTTATTCCAATGTAATTAGTACCCGGTATGCATATAGTTCTTGAGACACTGTTACGACTTCCATTCTATCACATCCTTAAATTCTTGAAATACTAGTTTCACTGATTCTATCATATGCATCTTTCCTGAAACAATGTTACCACATTATTCCAATTGATCAATCATAATGTTACTATATCTTTTTTTATTCCAATGCATTTGCACCATTCCTGAAAGATATTCCTGTTATTCCATTGCATCTGACCATATCGTTCCTGAAAGATATTCCTGTTACTCCATTGCATCTGACCATATCGTTCCTGAAAGATATTCCTGTTATTCCATTGCATCTGACCATATTATTCCTGAAACATTGTCACCAATTCTATTCCATTTGTGAGCACAATAATACAACACAACAGTAATGTGGAACTACTATTCACTTATTTAGCAAAACCTGAAACGAAAAAGGCAAATGAAATTCCTGGAAAATAATATTTTCTGGATTAATGCTTAAAAAGTTCAGTCCTGAAGGTAAGTTCAATAGTTACAAGGATTGTACGACTACAATATACGACAAAACAACATGAAAAAAATATGTAGAACATGTTAAAACTAGGAAGAGAAATACTGATGACTCAGTAACATAGAGCTACCTCTGGTTTTGCATGGTGCCAATATTTTCACAATGCTAGTATCCAAAGTTTTGGATGTTTGTCCCTTTCCTTGATTTTTGTTGTTATTGCACTTTACAAATATTTATATATCAGATCATATCATATTTAAGAAACAGAATTGTAACTTTATACTTTGCTTAGATTTAACTGTTATTTTAATAATTATTTTAAATAATTGCTGTTATTTAATAAGAAAGAAAACGTAGTTGTGTGTATTTGAACATTCTATATTTATTAAAAAAAATGTGTACTGTTTTTAATCATTAATGAGCCACTAAAGAATGCTATATCTCAGGCGGGGGAAAAAAAGAGAGCAAAATATCATGCACTATAACATTATGCTTTATGTTTTTGGCTACAGAACAGACAACATTTAAACAATCAAAATTTCAAATTTCAAATTGTTCAAATACGTAATCTACAATTTATCCTACTGAAGCAGTTCCATGCAAAGATATTTTAATATTGATTCTAGTTGTCCAACAAAGCTAGCTAACATTTGTATACAAAGGGAGTGAACTACTGCAGAAAAGAAGGAAACCGATGAATACATGTCTCTGAAAATGCTATTTGTCTCGTAACCATGGTAACTGTGGGTTCATTCTGTCTGTGGCAAACGCACATCACATTCAACAGTGAGAAATTCCAGAAAACGCGATGAATTCCAGGATTTAACAAATTTAACCTTTTGTCTCTTGAAGGCAACCAGAGATGCCATATCAATCAGCGACTTTGATTAATCTCGTGAGAAGACAATGAGAATAAACAGTCCCTCCATTGTCGATGAATACAGCATTATCGCTTCTGGAGCAAACCTGATGAAATTTCAAAATTGAATTCCCTGAGAAATGCAGAGCGAGCAAAATTCAAAATTTGTCCGGCACCGCTTGAGCAGTTCTGTGAGTGTCTGTGATGTGTGTTTGTGTTCAGTCACGGATGACTGATGCTAGGAGGGTGTGGACAGAGAGAGGTCAGTGAAGTGGAGAAAGCAACAGCTGGATGGACAGACGGATGCTCGGAACAGCCACGTGCAATTTCACGGATCGGGTCTTCAAACGGATATGACAAAACTGTCCTGAGGGCTTTTCACTCTAGTTTTTTGGTCATTGAAATTTTATTTCCCAGAGTACTGGTGGAGATCATTGAATGTGATATTCTTGGCACCATTCCATGTAACAATTGTAGCATAATGGCTCTCAAACGACTGCATATAATGAGTGAGCTACGATTCTTGTAGTGCAATACCGGTAATCATTCTGTTCAGTTGGACTGAAGATTGAAGTTTTCAATATGTTGCATTGTCAATTGAAAATTTTGAGAATTATTTCGACAACGACTACAGTGTTTACCAAAGGGCAATAAGGAAATGCATGTTTGGTTCATGTTCCAATTGGAAAAGCTTCTTCATGATGCAAGATAATTCTCTGTTATCTTCAGTGATCTCACCAATGATGGAAAAGTGAAACAAATTCATTATCTTGAGAAATCCAGGAAAAAAGGAGTTCTTCCAAAAATACAGAAGACCTTGAATTAGTGAAATTTGACAATCGGCCTTCAAGACCACTTTCGGAGTTAAAAATGTCGTAGAAAAACCAGGACAGTTTTGTTGCCATTTTGAGCCCTGAAATTGAGCATGGTGTTCGGAAGCCAGGAGGAGATAGAAACCTTTCGATTGAGGACCGTATGTTTGTGAAGGAGGTCGAAGGTAGTGATCGCCTTCTTTCAAACTGGAGACGGCCCGATCAGCACTTTGTGATCGCTTCTTGCGACCGAAGCGCTTCCGAATCGCGTCTCCAAATGAGCTTTTCTTCTTTTCTGCAAGAAGTGGAGGAGTGGGCTTAGGGAGTGGGTACTTTAAAAGCTGTTTGTTTTGTTTTAGAAAGGGTTATTTTTGGATTGGTTGGATTAGAAGACAGGTTGATTTTCTGAAATTGTCAGCCATAGTTCAAAGCTTATGAACAGGAAATGTCAATTTTGTGGAAATTAATTTTTTTTAAAATTTTTTTTTAAACAAAATAAATTACAGGACAACGTCAATTTTGTTCAAGAAGAACAATGCACTTTTCCAATCAAATTAAGGATGATAGATTTCACAGATAATAAAATGTGTAACATTTGTCAATAATTTTCAACAATACCCCTATAAATACATACTTCAAATCATGGTGGGTCTTTTTGGTAACAATTTGAATTAAAGACATGACTTCGGAAATGTTCCCACTCTTAGTTGAAACATGAACATAAATACTTTAATAATTCATAAAAATACAAGTCCAATGGTGTAATGGGTAGATCTATACAAAATCCTCTTCGAGACTACCTTGTATGCATATAGGTTTCGACACGATCTCAGATTTTCTTTACATGAGTGCTAATGATCCAATCACAGTAGTGAATACAAAACACAGCTACATGGCTACCAATAGGATGACATTTCAGAAAATCAACCAATCAGAATTCACGCCTGCAAACATCCTCGGTAACTCAATGGGTGAAATATCGCAACACCTGCAATATGTAAACGTGGACACAAACATAAAGTTTCTCTTCAACTACTTTCCCAAATAAACTGTATATTCAAGTGATAATTTTTATGGTTTCTCATGAAAAAAATCCTATCCTAATGCTAGTATTAGATAATAAGACACACTTATGTTGATAGTTGTCATACAATAAGGTGAAATTCAGCTAGTTTTTCTGTGTAATATCGTAGATAGATTAAAATGTTGGGTGGATTGAATGGCAAAAATATCAGTTTATAAGCATCTGAAAAAGTTAAAACAAAAGGTCGAGAAATTTATTAATTAAAAAAAACCCATTAAAAAACTTTATAACACGTTTTCTGTCAACAATTTGTGGTTTTCTTATTTTTGCTAGTACATGTACGAGTAAACTTGCAGCACCTTTACCAAATGTATTAATGTTAACAAAAGCACTAGCCACAGCGATTACCTTAAACCATAAAATGTTAACGTCATAAAATGACCAATGGATTATCGATCTATTAGAATCATAAAATCGTAACGAACTGTCCATATTTAGTAAATAATTTAAGGATTTCTTCGAGTAAGCCAATAATATTTTGTGACCATTTTTGAAAGATTAAAAAAAAATCTTAGTCCGCGAACATGTTAAAATGTTTCAAAAAAGTGAAGTTGGTTATTTAAATGGAAAGCTATGACGTGTTTAAAGTTTTTGTTCATAAAACAAAAAAATCCAGAAAAGAAAGCAAGATTTATTTTTTATAATCGCAGGTTTTTTTAATTTCTTACAAGAGCTACCTGTAATTTGTGTCCATGGTTACGTACGACAGGTTGGTGCGAGGCACACCTGCCTGGAGTTGTCGAGAACGACCTGTGAGTTTTACTGCATGACTACGACGTGACTGTAAAAGTTGACATACGGACTCACAGGCGCCGGTATGAATGGAGAGTAGGGCCAGGGGGAACCAACGTTCCTGACACCTGGTTGCCATTGGCAACTGCATTACCATGAAAACATAGCATTATATGAAGAATCAAGGAAATAAAATAGAAAAAAAAATGCAAGAAAATTACAACATGGAATAGTATCATATAAATGTCTTATTTGGAATAATGTATTCAAAATTGATATTCTACTAGTATGAGTGAAAGATTTCCGCAAAACTTTGATGAATTAAAAAATATTTAAAAAGTAATATTTTATACCACCCAAAAACAAAAATATAATATCATTTTTTTAATGGTAATATCAATAAACAAGATATTTTTTTTACATATACCGGTAATATTATAACATTCTTTTTTAATTGCAATACATTTTTAAGAAAGATTTCACACTCAAATTTCAGATGGGTATTTTTTAACCAAACCCAAACCATGAAATTTAACTAAAATGTTTTGTAATCTCAGGAACTGATTTCAATCACATTCAGAAAATTGGTAAGATAGGTAGGATTGAACAGGGGTCGGGTCCACATTGTCATTGATTTAGAAAATCTGCAAAATACCAGTCTCACAGTAATATACTTAAAGATTTTTTTACCAAAAATAAAAAGTATTGACAATACTGTAATAAATAAAAAGAAACAATTAAAAAAAAAAATTCACATTTAGAATACATTTATTTAAATGATCTTACAATTTTTCCACGGAATGGAATATGATGATATAAGCAATCAAATAGTCCTCTCATAACAAAATAAAATGATAAGTAATCAAAAAACAAAAAAACTAAAACATTATTTAATATATCATTCCAGCAAACTAAGTTCAAGATAATACTTAATTCTAAAATAAATTTCAATGATGTTATTTCCCACCTCAAGTTAGCATAAACTTCCATAATAAAATTCTGAAATACCGTAATTACTCTAATAATTAAATACCGTAATTACTCTAATAATACAAACAATAGAAAATAACTAAATTAGTATCTATTTGAATTATAAGAAAAAGATTTCCAATGATCTGTGTTCGTATGAAAATTAAAGTATTAAATATGGTTATAATTGAAATGGTAAAAAAATAAAGGATTTTAAAAAAGGATTTAGAAAATTATGATTTAAACAAATGGTAATGTTAATATTTTTTGGGTCGGAAAAACAATAGTAAATTGGTGAAGATTAATTTAGGTGTTTGATTTATTAGAGGGTTTGAATTATTAGAGTAATTACGGTATTTGTTTTCTCCAAATTTTATGGATCAAAGTGTAAACTGCAGACTGTGTTCCAAATCTTGGCAGTGGGAATATTTTTAGTAGTGGCATGTTCCTTGCAAGATTGAAGATTACTATGTGATCGTCTTGTTGAAATAAGGGACAAGATTTACAAATATCTCACCTTTCCCGAGGGACGCCTTATCAGTACTCGACAACAGACTTGCATCACGTCCCTCGTCAGTAGGAGAACTCTCTATTGTCTGAAAGTTAAAAAAATTAAATCCAAATTTCTAAGCATTTATTGTTATGTTGTTTTGACAAATGTCTACATGTGAATTGCTTTCTTAAAGATGTTTTTTAAATAAGTACAAAGAAATATCTGATAAAATATGTTAATAATGACAAAATTATCAATGGATTTAATAATCGAAATAAAAGTCAATGATAGGCGTGTGCGTGTGCGTGAATTGTTTTACGTCACAGCAGGAATCTTTCACCCATATGCAATGACCATGATAGTTAAATATTATTATGAGGAGGCATTATCATGACATGCTCATTATAGGGAGTGTAAGTAGACAAGCCCGAGATTCCTAAAAATCCGGTGACATAAAACTGGTCAAAAATATAAATGCGAAAAATCCATTGTGACATCACCGAAAAGAAAAAAAAAACACGTCACAAGCTAGACTTTTTTCACCTGTCAGCGGAAATAACACCAGACGAGACATTTTTTACTTGATTTTTACTTGATAAAGATTAAGAACGCTTTTTGTCCCAATTATATTCAATTAAATATTTAATAATATATAGAGAACAAAGCGTTCTAATAATACTCTAGGTCGCCGACTAGAACTAGTAAGATGTTCTAATGATACTCCAGTTAAGTAACTAGATGTTGTATGAGGATAACGATATAGACAATAACCCATGAGTTACTCGGGATTACAGATTATCTTTCCTGAGTGAAACCTATGTTGTAAGTCACAAGCTTTAGCGAGTAACTTGCAACATCAATTTCATGAAGGAAAGATAATCTGTAATCTCGGTTAACAAGTGGGTTATTGATAATATTGCCCATGATGAATTTGAATGAATATAACGCATTTAAATATGTCAACTACCGGTACTGGCATTGTTTTTCTTCCTTGTAGAAAAGTCAAGTTTACATGAGTACAATGATGTCATCATCATTGTTACTCCTCATTACATAATGTCATAATGGGCAAAATTGACCAATGGAATTACAAAATTTCTTAAAGTTAAACTGACCAATCCGCACAGCTGTGTACAACACACACATGGGCAACACAATGATATACCCCAATGCACTAAAACGATATAAGATGTTCTAATGATACCCATATAACCAACTAGATCTAATAAAATGTTCTAAGCTCTCACGATATCCCAGTGCCCTGGCTAGATCTAAACATGTTCTAATGATCCCAGGTGCACAAATAAATCCAAAGATTATGATAAAAATAAATTTGGGCATTAAATCTTAGACCTGGCCCAAAGATTACAAAACTTTTTGAGTACGATTGCTCAAGCTCAAATTTGATCTAAGGGCTTGTGAACAAAGCTTTAAGTTGAGCATGAAATCGTACTCAAAAAGATTTTGTATTATCCGGGCCTGTTCTGTTATATATGTGAGGAAAGCTTGATTGAACCATCACCAAGCGAAGAAAATAAATCCTGGTTGTAGAATTTAAAAGAAAGAAACAAGTCAATATAAAAACATAAAATCTGACACAAATATCAGTTAATCTTACTACTGCCTTTGATCACGAAGATCAATTTCCATAACGGAAACAAGAAAAAATATATATACTGTTCTTTGCTCCTTCTAAACTCCCTGGGGAGTACGGTATACAACACAAGCTGCCATTCAAAGCACTAGATTTGATTGTTACCTTGATTATTGGGACAACAGGCTCCTAATGTGTGCATGTGATAAAATCAATTTATAATATCAGTACAGAAACAACACATTTATCACAAAAGATTTCATGATGGTAAAAAGACTTGGATAAAGCATAAGAAAACGATAGCAGAGAACTTGCAATACAGATGAAAAAATTAAATAGTTCCACTCTGAGAATATACGTTATAGAACTAACATCTCATCATGCAAACAACAACAGGCATATATTTAAATGAAAGATATATATTATATGAAGTATAAAATGAACTACTTTCACTATCAAAGGAATACTTTCACTTTGCATTAAACACTAGAACATGCAGAGAATTTGCACTACTATATTTTTTGACAATAGAATCTTGGATGGAACTTGTTCCCAATGAAATCAAAAGGTGCAGACTGGGAAATTGGAAGTGAAAATGTACGTTGAACACGGATGAAACACAAACATACCAACACAAAGATTTCCTGTAATTTGATTGATGTCAAGATATAATATTACTGCAGGAATATTTCGCGAATACACAACACAGGATTTCTGTAAAACAAGGAATGCCTGTATTTCTTTATACAATCACAAAAATATATTTTAAAAAATAATTAGAGACATCTTACAGTAGATTGCATGTATATAATTTAGTGGTCAAATGTTTGCAAATAAATGTCAACATGACATTGTAAAAAATTGAATACTTTATTCAGATATTAAAAATGCAAAAATTTTTCTATTTTTAGTTTAGTATCAAGTTTCATCCAGTGTTCAAACAGAAGGTATATTATTATATTATCCTACCTCTTGCTCATATCGTCGGCTTTTGTCCGTATCTGTACTTCGCAATCCAACACTACGGCCGATACCTTAGTACCTTCCTTTTTAAAATATCTGGTGCACTGAATTTCCTATGAATTGAATTACCCAATCCTCAAAGCAATTAAATTTTAATCTCCTAGCTTGAATCCGACCACCTAAACCCACCCTTCATTGATATTTAATTTGACTAAACAGTCAGTAATGATTATCCTGGAAAACCAGGGTTGTGTTCAGGCAGCACTACATTTACTATGATACTTTTCCTACAAATAATATGCAGTACAAG
>JAULBP010110740.1:0-10056 GCA_032355345.1 Lepetodrilus pustulosus | reverse complement strand
TCTCTTTGCCGATAGCTAATACATTGCTATGCGAGTGCTATGGTCCCTTATCGGCTAAGAGAGCTCTGTGAAACGATACCCTGGTTCACAGAATGCTCATAGCGCTACGCGAGTAGTAACTGTTGCATTATTACGTCTCTCCTCTCCTAGCACTGCCATCATTCTGTAGAACAGGGCCAGACTAGTTGTACAAACAATTTAGAGTATGTATATTTCTGTTCAGGGTCAGTTATCTCCCCTTTGCTTTATTCTAATAGGCAAGTCTCATCTGGTGTTAATCCTGTGGCCTGTTCAGGAGCGAGCGACCCCGCGTGACGTCACAATAGAGAACAATGGTTCAAGAGGAGAGTTTTCGCAAATACTTGCGAGTTCGCACGTCTCCTGAACAGGCCACAGAAGTTTGGATCGCGACGTTTTTTTGCGACGTCACAATGGATTTTTGCACATTTGTCACCGGATATTAAATAAATATTGAGCTATCTGGTGTCTACTTGCATTCCCTATGAGCTGCTGATCATGTATAGACAAATATGTTTGTTTTCTTCTAAAAAATAATAAATGAATTACGTCTATTACGGGACAATCCTTAAATGGTCAACGATAAATGGTCTGGGCCCCGAGATTACGAAACTTTCCGAGTACGATTTCATACTCAACTCAGAATTTTGTTCATAAAATGTCATGTGACGTCATAACCCGAGTACGTTGTTGAGTCTCGGGCTATGACGTCGCATTACGTTTTATGAACAATCGTACTCAATAGTTTCGTAATCTCTGGGCTTGGTTTGTTGACATAATTGTTGTAAAAATGTATTTTGCCTGGAAGAATGTACGTCTACACAAGTATATTAGGCAACAAGCTACATTTTCCACATGTGGAAAGGCTAGCTTGATGCATACCGTAATATACTTTTGAGACAATTCAAATACTTTCAGGTAAATAAGTTTGAACAAGCTGTGTACGACGATACATAATCTTCTGTCTGCTCATCATCAATAATTCCCGCTACAAATTACAACGATAAGTAATAAAATCTGTATCTGCCAGTATATAGGCAACCTATCTGCCACATTTAGTACTAGAAGTATGGATAAGAACATAAACAATCAACTCGATAGTTAACATTCAATCAAATTTATTTCATTTGCTAATAAAAATTCATGTTTCAATAAATATATAAATAGGAGGCTGTGTGTAGTTATCTTCATTACCGTATTGCATCCACTTTAAAAACACATTAATAACAAAGATTAGAAAGAATTGTCACAAAAAGTTGATGACTAATATTATGTAATATTATGTCATTTATGTTCAACATCATCATGGAAATAATTTACAGAACTTTATGAACATACAAGTAATTACCAACTAAAAATAAATATTATTCACAATGCACATTAACATTTTTTAAAAGCTGTACAATAGTTATTTGCTAGTAACCGTTCATTACCGCTAGGCAAATGACAATTAAATGACAATCTACATAATTCCAAATTCTCCAGATTTCATAGTCATGACAAAATATAAAAACATATTTTATGTGAGTTTTCATCACTGGGCATTTATGATGTTCTAGTAAAGATGTTCTATTGACAATGAAGAGGATGTTCTACTATGACAATGAAGAGCTGTTGACATTCTACTACTGGTACATGTATATGTCAACCTAGCCGGCACATCGTGACATACGATGTCAATACAATGTCAAATTGACATTGATTTCACATCACATCGATTTAACATCGTATCGACATAATATATCGCGATGTGCCAGCTGGGAACATAGATGATATGGGACTGGATAACCGTCTTCCGTTCATTTCCATGACGATGTACCAGTGGCGCATATTTCTGTGTGGTTTCCGCTCTTCCAGCACAGAATAGGGAAAGGGTAAACCGTAATGGCGAGGGTTGAATAACGAATACATCACAATCATGCAGATGCGTTACAATGAGTACGACGTATCTGCCGTTTACCCTTTCGCCAGAGAATAGTGAAACTGCGCTGTTGTGGGATGTTATGGTAAGAAAATAGTGTGTACCCATTCCAGAAACATTGACTGAAGATCAACATCCCAATCAGCAGCGAGTATCGTCATAGTGCAAAGCTTAAACTGGAAACGCACAATCCCCATTAATTTTGCCGGAATATAATCATGCTTCGGTTAAATCCAGTCCCTTATGATGACAATGAAGAGCTGCAGATGCTCTACTAAATGACAATGAAGAGCTGCAGATGACAATGAAGAGCTGTAGATGCTCTACTAAATGACAATGGAATGAAGTAATAATGAGCGAATGATGACATCACAATGATGGAACAGCCAATGCCACTGCTCAATAAAGAGTCGTAGGATTGCCCAGCGATGAAAGAATGGAATGTAGTCACTACAGATGAGCAATGTCATCACAGCTGACCTTTGACCTAGAAAATAATAATCTCTGAATGGAACAGCCGTAGAGGTCGATCTAATACTAGCTGTAATTCCTGAGACAATGGAGTGATTATGGAGTTTAACATCGCCTGAGAGAAATGAAATAATGGGCGATACTTGCAATATACTCTGACAATCAGACACATAATTAACCCTTTCCCTGCTGATTATGCACATATGCTACTGCTTAGGGCATCTATGGTTGCCTGCTGCAGCAGGGAGAGGGTTAACAAAGATGTCTACAACCAGTCCCGTTCCACTTAATGACTGTCTGACTGAGAATCACAAGATACTGAAGAGATACAGGGTCGTACTGTAGTCAAAGCATAAATCTGGTCGTATCGTATATTTCTTTACAGCAGGTAATGACGTAAACTTCAATTTACATCTCCACTACCAGTACGACTCTTCCATGAAACGCTGGCCAGGGCAACTTGTCATCAACTTGTCATCAACTTGTCATCAACTTGTCCAGGGTCAGCGGAAGCGTGCACGTCACGACACTCCCGTCACAGTGCATCATAGTCCCTGGTCACGTGACTGCGCACACATCGACACACCGACTATTGAATGGCGGCTGCTGAAATCCACAAGGAACATGGGGACAAGGAGTAGGTATTAACAGCAGGTTGGCTTACTAAGAATTCTCGAGTGGCTCTTAATGGCACAAAACTAATGGCACTAATACAAAACTGAGTGCATATTGCTCATAAGCTGTAAATATTGGAGACAACATAGGAAGCAATGGACTACTACTGGCAAAACATAAACAAGTGACAGATCAGCGTCTGAAATATTGCACGTAACTCCAAAACCTTTTTTAAAGAGGAGAGGTTTGTTTCATGCATCATAAATCGACGTATATATCCATGTAATCGGCCTGAGAATGTCTGTTTTCAAATATTCGTACTTTTTCACAGCGCCAGTTTGCTATCGTCATGTGACCAAATCTTGCGGCTGTACTGACAATACCGTGTTTATTATGGTATTGTGTTAGTGTCACGTGACACATTGACCCCTGACGTCACAAGATTTGGTCACGTGATGATAGCAAACTGGTGCCGTCGATCTATTAGCATGATGCGTGATTTGGAACTAATAAACCTTTCAAGAACACATTTCAATATGGTAAGTGGGAGCGATTATGGTACTTTTTAATGTTATGAGTCGTTAAAATATCATTTTTTACTGTACATTGGTCTCTAACCCTCCCCTGAGCCATACCAATATAAAAAGTATCTTATGGTCAGCAAGGAGGGATCAAGGAATCTCGAACTAGCGCGAGTCCTACAACGAAAGGGCTAATTGTGTGTAATGTCTAGGTATTTACTTGGATATTATTAGTCCGGGCTTGTTTTCATGCGATTATATTTCAGTTGTCAATTTCATCAATAATAATTTATTATTCTCTATTTGCTTAGTCCTGAGTTACATACTGTTACCTTTCCGTTGTCCCATGTTTATGTTTATCTTTTATTCCTGTAATTAGATTTATCATAAGAATCTGTTCTTAAAATATTGTGTTCACTTTGGTTTATTAGTTTACTTCCAGTTAAGTTGAGATTAGCTTTAGTCGAGTTTTGTATTTTTGTTTGTGAAGTAAGTGTAGTCATGTGACCAAGCAATGACGTCATTGGGGAGAGACATCAGAGTAAGACGACGTCGCGTCCCTTCAGTCTTAGCTTTGTGCAACACACAGGCAGACACAGTTTAACAAACTTTAATATGTTGTTTGTCATTGCTTGGTCGCTAGGATCGAATTTTCCATAAAGAATTTTTGGGATTTGGAAACGGTTGGAGAAAGCGGAGAGGTTGAAAGAAGGAGAGAGGGAAGGTCGAGAGGAAATTAGAGTGATTGTTATATCATATTAATTATTTTTATTCAAACAAGCCAGTTTTTAAAATTATATATTACGTACACTTCCTTTAGTTTGTTTTAAATAGGGGATTTTATTTTACAACTTTAGAGTAAACTGGGACGACACCCAGACCGTTTCATTGTGTACCCAAATTATTTTTAATATATATTTCCTTTACAGTGTGTAGACCAGCTCATGAAGACTTTGTTAGAGGAAGCCATTATTAACGTTCTGCCATTCCATGAAGTCTGGCAGCAAGCATAGGATAGGGTGCCAGCAAATATCCCATAGTGGTCGCCAGCATTTTATGGAGCTCGTGCTGGCAGCGCAAAAGAATAATATTTCACTGTGACAATGAAGCAACCGTGAACATTATTAACAAAGGCAGGTCAAAATGTGCGCAAATGAACTAAGTAGACGACTAATTTTCATGGCCATGAAACATGAAACACCATTTCACCCCTCTAGCACAGCACCTGCCGGGACGACGTAATGCTATTGCTGACTGCCTGTCTCGTTAAAACTGTGTTAAAACTAAACCATAATACCATCAAGCTGTACGTTTCTACAGGCAGGAACAATCCTTTAAACAACCCAGATACACAGGAACGCCTGCACATGATCCTCAAGGGCATTAAGAAGGAAGGTACAGCTACGGCCAAGAGAAGTCCCATAACTTTCAAGATACTCAGTCAGATGTGCGCTACCCTAGACACTGGGTACTTTGGTCCATACGAGGACGTGTTATTTAAAGCAATGTTTAGCATGGCTTTCTATGGCTTCATGAGAAGTGGTGAATTTTGTGTCAAGGGACCGTTTGATCCCAATATTCATCTGTGTCTCCCAGATGTGTGTGTGACACCGAGCAAGCTGACTATATACTTAAAATCGTCCAAGACAGATCCGTTCCGTAATGGTGTATACATCTGGCTATATCCCAATCCGGTGTTGTGTCCTATTAAAGCCATGCTTGATTACCTTCAGCTTCGGCGACAAGTGCGTGTGGTACAAGATGCCTTATTCATCACCAGACAAGGACACCCACTGTGCCGAACATTTTTGGTAGTTAAACTATAACAGTTGATGAGTAAACTGGGCATAGTCCCTGACGGTTTCAATGGACATTCCTTTCGCATCGGGGCAGCTTCCACAGCTGCCGAAGTGGGAGTGCAGGACCACCTCATACAAACATTAGGTCGCTGGTCTTCAAACGCATACACCAGATACATTAGAACTTCAGAAATCGCCGTTAAAAGGGCACAATTAGCTATGTCCCTTCAACCCCAGTAACTTCCCAAATAGTTCCCTTCCACCGGAGGGGGGTGCCTCGTCTCACGCTACTTTTGGGGATTACCCTAGTAATATAGATAGGCTGCATTACTTATGCCATGTACATATATTTTGCTTACCAATGTCTAGTTTTATTACCACCATCTGCTGTGGTAGCAGCTCCCGCTGTTTTGTACTTGGCAGCTAGCGCCAACTTAGCCTGCAGCCCCGCTGCAATTAACTAGATGGTGACAGTACAGTCACCAAGGAGGCAGCTCGCCTCAGGCAATTATTATTAGTATGGCTTGCATCGCCAAACGTTTTGTGCGGCTACGCTGCAATTACATCTTCATTACAGTTTATATTATATCATAGTTGCACTATGTACATATTAGCATGTAGCTGTAGCGGCGTCACCCCCCTTTGTGCCAAATAAAATTTGTTACATGATCTACTGTTATGTTCTGTATTGCATAAAATTAACATTTGGATTTATTCAAATGTAGTTTATGCAGCAGAATATTTTCTCCGTAAACTAATTATTTGCTGCAAGGCGGAAGTGACGTATCACGTCCAAGTTTCCTTTGTCTCAGCCAGCCACAACTTACTGTCGAGAAAATATCATTTCCTTATCGTTCCTTATCGTTCTTCATCGTTCCCATCGACGACTTCTTGCATTCCTGAGCTCTGGGTTTGGTATTCCGAACGCGATGGAGCGTTCTCGCGGACGACCGCGTAGAAGAACTACTAGGTCTACTCGCGCCGAACGGAGTCGTTCCCCTTTGGTTGAATCCAACATGGCGTCCGACCCTGTGATTGATGGTGTGGTTCCCGAGAACTTGTCGGCGCAGGCCTTGCGTGATGGGTTGTTTTCCATTGGGACGTTGGTCCCCACTAACTTTTCGAGGAAGGATCTTTTGCGACTGTACATTGCTAATCGGCTGAGGATTGAGACGGGTTCGCGCTCGGAGTCTGACACGACGTCTCGGCCTGTGTTGACTCGCTCCTCGGGTCGGCCGTCTGCTACGGTGTCCTCGGCGGAAGTTGGCGATCTCGGTTCATTCTTGGATGCCGCAGCCGCGGCGGGGACGTCTTCGGCGCAGTTGGACGTGCGCAGTCGGGAACAGGATGGGGATGTGCACGCTTTAGGTGTGTTGCAGCGCGAGGTGTCTCGGCTCGCGGAGACCGTTCAGCAGCTCGTTGGACAAACGGCATCAGAGGTTGCGCCAGGTAGGCTTTCCGCTCGTCCACTCGGTGTGGCTTCGCATGACTTTCCTGCTATTGTGTCCGTGTCTTCTGTACTTCGTCAGCAAATATTGGAAGGGCGATATATCAACCTGGCACTGCTCATGCTTCCAGCGCACGAAGTAGGGGAATGCCGTTCGTTGTCGGAGCGACATGGGAGTGAGACCCACATCAAGCATTCGGACCACAGGCTGCACCAGGCACTCGCGTACCCAGATTTTGTCGCGGCGTTCTCTAAATACACGGAAGTCGTGTGCGAGGTCCATGCGGAGAGGCGACCGGAACTGCAACGTTATCTGGCTGACCTGACCACCATTTACAGCCAGTTTGGAGGGTCCGTGTACTATGATTACCACCGCGTTTTCGCTGAGCGTGCCGCTTCCTTGCTGCTCAACTACGGGGTCAAGGTGGACTGGGCCATCCGGGAGCAGCTGATATTTGCGTCTTTGACTGCGGGTCGCAGTGCGAACTCATGCGTCGTGTGTCATTCCCTGTTACACTCTTCCGATTTCTGCCCTAGGAAGAGTGACTCTAATTCCATTCGCCGGGACAGGTTTCCGGCTTGGTCGTCACCTCGACCCCAGCATGTGGATCTCCGTGGTCGTGCGCGCCGTCAACATCAGGGCCGCGAGATCTGTAACAACTTCAACGACCAGCCGGGTTGTTCTCGGCATCGGTGTCCGTTCATGCACGTTTGTATCATCTGCCAAGGTGCCCATCCCCGTCAACGATGCCGTTCGGAGAAGGTCCGGGAGGATGAGAAGAGTTCCTGACTGACAAATTTTCGCCCTTCGCCTATCCGCTTCCACGTCTTGCGCCAGGAATTGGCCGGCCACCCCGACTCGGATCAAGTTCAGGACCTTATCGCAGGCTTCGTGGATGGTTTCCAGACGGGTATATCGCGATTCCCGGTGACCAGTGTGTTGTGCGCGAACAACTTGTCGGCTCGCCGCGTTCCGTCTGTTGTCGATGATCTCATTCAGCAGGAAAGAGAGAAACATTTTCTTATCGGTCCGTTCGCAAGGCCCCCATTCGCGGTTTTTCGGGTTAATCCACTGGGCATCGCAACTGGGAAATACTCTGGTAAGAATCGTCTTATCGTGGACATGTCGGCTCCGCACAACCATAGTCAAGATAGCATCAATGATCTCATCGACAAGGATGAATTCAGCATGGTGTATGTTCGGATAGACGATGCTATGCAGCTTATCTTGCGGTATGGGGTCGGCACCCTGATGTGCAAGTTTGACATTCGGGATGCCTTTAAACAAATCCCGGTGCATCCTTCTATCTGGCCTTTTCAAGGTATACGGTGGAACAACGACTATTATTTTTACACGCGTTTGGTATTCGGCTGTCGTTCCAGCCCGAAAGTATTCGACCGGTTGTCTTCAGCTATTTGTTGGATCGCCATGCACAAATACGGTGTCCCAAACGTGCTACATCTTTTAGATGACTTTTTGACTTTGGATCCGCCGGGTTCAGTAGCCGAGAGAACTCTTGCACTCATGACGCGTCTTTTTAAAATCCTGGGAGTGCCCCTCGCCGATCACAAAACAGTTGGCCCTACGACTTGCCTGCAGTTTTTGGGGGTTATCTTGGATTCCGTTAACATGGAGGCGCGGCTACCTGCTGATAAAGTTCACCGCATCCTGGCTTTTGTTCGGACTGTTTGTAACGCTAGCCGGTGCACAAAACACACTCTCCTTTCCCTTTTGGGGCATCTTAATTTCGCGACGCGTGTTATACCGCCTGGCAGATCGTTTGTGTCATACCTGATTCGGTTGTCCACGACAGTGGCAGACATGTTCGAGACGGTTGCACTCACGGAAGAATGCCGGAAAGAACTAGATATGTGGATTTTGTTTCTAGAACAATGGAATGGGGTGTCACTGTTTTCGGATCTTAGAATTACGTTAGACACCGATTTGGAATTGTTCACGGATGCTTCTTCTACGTGTGGATACGGCGGGTATTTTCGGAGTAGCTGGTTTTCCGAGTGCTGGCCTAGTCAGATAGACCCTAACGCTTCAATGGCATACAGAGAGCTATATCCCATAGTGGTTGCCAGTATTTTATGGAGCTCGTGCTGGCAGCGCAAAAGAATCATATTTCACTGTGACAATGAAGCAACTGTAAACATTATTAATAAAGGCAGGTCGAAATGTGCGCTAATAAACAAACTAGGTAGACGGTTAACTTTCATGGCCATGAAACACCATTTCACCCCTCTAGCCCGACACCTGCCAGGTCGACGTAATGCCATTGCTGACTGCCTGTCTCGTTTTAAATTACAGGAATTCAGGAAGCTGGCCCCCAGTGCAGAGGCAGAGCCACTCCAGTGTCCCCCGCATTCCCAGGTGATCCTTTTTTAGGACTCAGGCAGAGGACTTGTGTCAAGCCTCGATAGCAAGTTCAACCTGGCAAGCCTACCAGACAGGAATCAGGCACTTCAGTCGATTCCTCCTGAATCAGAACATCATACATGAAGGCAGCCACCTACCAGATGTGGATACTAATGTGCTAAGCTCGTTTGTGACCTTTTGTTTTTCCGTGTTAAAACTAAGCCACAATACAATCAAGCTGTATTTAGCGGGCATCCGCTTTAAGTACATTTCTACAGGAAGGATCAACCCGTTCAACAATCCAGCTACACAGGAACGCCTGCATATGATCATCAAGGGCATAAAAAAGAAAAGTACAGCGATGGCCAAGAGGAATCCCATAACCTTCATTATACTCAGTCGGATGTGCGCTACCATAGACGCAGGTTACTTTGGTCCATACGAGGACGTGTTATTCAAAGCAGTGTTCAGCATGGCGTTCTATGGCTTCATGAGAAGTGGTGAATTCTGTGTAAAGGGACCGTTTGATCCCAAGATTCATTTGTGTCTCTCAGACGTATACGTCACACCAAGCAAGCTGACTGTATACCTAAAATCATCCAAGACAGATCCATTCCGTAATGGTGTATATATCTGGTTATATCCAAATCCGGTGTTGTGCCCAATTAAAGCCATGCTTGACTACCTTCAGCTTCGACGACAAGTGCGTGAGGTACAAGATGCCTTATTTATCACCAGACAAGGACACCCACTGTGCCGAACATATTTTGTGTTTAAACTAAAACAGTTGATGAGTAAACTGGGCATAGTCCCTGACTGTTTCAATGGACATTCTTTTCGTATCGGGGCAGCTTCCACAGCTGCCGAAGTGGGATTGCAGGACCACCTCATACAAACATTAG
>JAULBP010110729.1:0-10057 GCA_032355345.1 Lepetodrilus pustulosus | reverse complement strand
GGGGACTTAGTATACCAGGAAATAACAACTTTTGGGTGTACAAATCAAACGTAAATAGTCTCAGACTGAAATTTGTTAGGTCTATCAACCGTGATTGTATGACTTTAATAGTTTGGTGAAAATCGCTCTTTTAATTTAATTTCTGATCACGCTGCTATGGTCCTGGTCATCGACTGAATCATTTCTGTGAATTGTGTTGGATGTACCATCAACCAGATGAGACATGCGCAGTTTATGAATGGTCCTCGCCCGAAGTACCTCCAACCACATATGTGCAATATTTGGAAATCCTGTAAAAATATATACCTAAATTATGTCCAATAATGAATTTTGAGTTTACATCTCGTCTGACACACTAGTGTGTGGTGTGCGTGCATGTGTGTGTGTGTTATAAATAATCAGAGAATGTCCAAACAGGCATGGGATTAAGTTTTAATACATGAAAGTCATACATATGTTCATAATTTTTCATTTAAAAAAAATGGTGTTTTCTTTTGTTTATGTAATGGTATATTACAAATAATAAAAAAAAATGAATACGGTACAAGAAATGGTAGAATATCACCACAATCATGACCACTGTAATAATTTGGTTTTCATGAACTATACAGTATGAATATAAATAAAAGTCATCTTGTAATACCTACAAGCATTGGAACATTTAAAAAAATCTTTTTTTACTATTTAAGCTATGAACAAAAATTTGTCTTCACTATAAATACAATACAAAATACAACATGATGCAATTCTATTGAATATTCAGAACTGTAATTCCAATGTCAATTGAAAAAACCCCACCAAGATGACATGTCATAAATACAAACAGCATAATGGATATGTGTACCGACAAAAATACGAAAGTCTATATGGTGTCTTCTAGACAGATTCTCATGGTTGTTGTGGTCTAATACTATATACAGTGAAGGATGGAAGAGACAGTTAGAATAGAAAATGGAGGAGGAATAGTATCTTTAAACAAAATCCAAATGCAATATATTTAAAGGGATTTGAACAGAATCTTTAATTCTTAGAAAACACTGAGTTGTTTCAAGTCACAACAGAAACTTATATGCATATGCAACGATTAATATGAAATTATACTATTACATAGATGGTTTAAAATTAGAAACGGCATGAAAACCATGCTCATAAAAAGTTTATTTAACGCTTCTCAATGCTGGAGGCAACTGGAGATACCCTAAAGAGTACCCTAAAGAGCTGGGTCTAATCAGCGATCGAAATTAACACTAGTCCGCTAGCCCAGGCCATTTCTTCCAATGCTAAAGGTATCGTAAGGACTAGAAGAAATTCATGCTTTTTGTTCTGTGTATCACTATTCAGGCTAGTAAGTTTTAATGTTAGTTTCGATTGCTGTCTAATCCAGCAGAGGGGGGTAAAAACTGTAGATGATTGAATACTGAGAATGATATAATAACTACCCCTGTATTGTATAGGTAAAGTTTGAATACTTTAAGCGATAATAACTATATAATTGTGAAACGTAATGAAAACACAAAGAAGTAATAGATGTTTTGAAAACACAAAACAAACCACACTGACTGGAAAAACAAGCTACTGTGCCTGCCGTTTTTTGTGGGACATATGATACACAAAAGCAACCATTCTTGCTAATGTATTACATGTACATATCAGCAACTCGAGTAATAACATTATAGCTAAAGTGACACTATATTTCCCCCCACCTTTCGCATTCTATTGTCCCTTTAAAGAAATTTATAAGAGCAAAACATGACACATCAATGATATTCTTGATGTCATGACAGGTTAGTTCCAACTGATCACAGAGTGTTTGCAACATGAATGATGTTTGCTGTGGACAGGGCAATCTACTAACTATTTACAGGTCACTAAAATTGTATTATTACATTAAATACACGACTTAATATGTACAGTAGTATGCTTATGTACAAGACTGTTCTATTGCTCGAGGTCATACAATCACAGATATCAATGACAAATTTGCATTAAATTTATGATACAAATGCAAAGTAGATTTGTTTAGCCTATTTAAAAATCTAACCATAATATCACGATTCTGTTTTACCAGAATAAGTCAACTATCTGTGATTGTATGCATCTAAATCCAAAAGGAGGTCACATATCTCAAACTGTTAATATTACATTTCTTGTTTAAATAGATGACATAAAAAATAATATATAATGGTATATTGGTAATTCACAGAAACATAAAAAGAGTATTTTAGTAAATAAAATTCAGAACATCTATTATTCTACTCCAAGTCACATCTAATCTTGGATTAACAAGCATGGCAATTTTCCACAGATCCATGGAAATCCACTGATTTGTTTGAATTTCGATGTATTTGCCCTGGATGTGGCTTGGGGCCTACAGCCTGGGTTCGTTTTTTCACTGGAATAACAATTGTCTGTTGCCATGCCTGTATTAACTGTGAGACTTCTGTGCTTTCTCCTGTATAAAACAGCACCAACTCCCAAGGTAACCTTACCTCCATATACATGTCATGGTTGGAGTGAAGGATCACCTTAGAGAGTTAAACCATTTCGTACAGATAAGCCCTGGATTCGTATAAGGATTTTATTTTATTTTTGTAATGGGGTTTACAGTCGCTTTCTAGAATCTTTCACTAACATCACGACTTGTCATAGCACTGAATGTTGCAGTAAACCTGCGAGCACCAGCTGGTACTGACAGACCAATAATGATAACTGTAGTGCCAATATCGCGTCAGAAATGTAACTTCTGCGAAATTGATGCCAGGCCCCTGGGGGGCAGGATTTGAACTCGGTACCCTATGCTCCGAAGTCCAACTTTCTACCACTGCGCTACATCCCGCCCCCTTCGTAAAAGGACAAAATATTAAATAGTTACTCGTCTATACAGGGATAACATTACCTCTGCAGTGAATTTCTTTGGTAGTGATTGTGTGTATGTATTTTATAGGGGTGATTAGAGTCTTTTTCATCAAGACTATTGCTGCGGCGCATCAGGATTTTACGATGAAACCGGGGCTGCAAGACGTCGCTTTATAGCGCAATGTTGCAGTAATCCTTGTGATTATCAGCTGGTGCTGACAAACGATAACTGGGAGAGCAGACGTCACGTCCTACCACATTGGACGAGTGAGCTGTTGTGTTAAATCGAAGCAAGACTCTTTCACCCATACGTGACCATCACATTGGAAATGTAACTTTGACTGATACCAATGTCGGATGTCCCCTGGTGGTAGTGGGGCTGCAAGACGTCGCCTTCTAGTGCAATGTTGCAGTTATCCCTGTGATCATCAGCTGGTACTGACAAACCGAGGATAACTGGGAGTGCAAACATCACGTCCTACAACCACCACATTTGGCGAGTGAGCTGTTGTTTTAAATCGAAGTAGGAAACTTTCACTCATCCACGACAAGACCACCACATTGGAAGTTGGGGAGGATGTTGGGGTGGATTCGAACTTTGAATCTTCTGCTTCAGTCCAACCATTTACCACTGTGCAACCACAATGCTACATTCAATATGTGCAATTCCGGAAACGGTAAATAGCCTACAGCCCCGCTTCTAAGATATGTGAACTAAAAGCACTATAGGTGACACTTTGTCCATGTGAAACTGTCCAACGTCCGAAGATCCACATCACAACACTGGAGCAGTGGGCTTGTACAGAGGCGAGTCCCAGATGGCAGAGCTGGTCCGCTTGTTGAATCGCGGCTTGTGCTTCTTGAACAGTATGTTGAGATCCGGGGGTTCGATGATGCCGAAGATATCGTTCAGCTCTGGCGGGTGGTAGTGTTGGTTCACCAAGGCAGCTCGGAGGTTCTTGTCTGTGCAAAATAAATAATGGAAAATATACTCAACAAAATCAATTAACCCTTGGGGGGTGGGGGGGAGACATAAATGTAATGTTATATTGTTTTAACAACAAAGTGTTTCTGATTGTATACAGGCTTCAGGTGTTCTTCAAGAACATGTAGACCTATTGGAACATGTAGACCTATTGGAACATGTAGACCTATTGGAAGAAGAATGGTACAGTGTCCCCTCAATATAGCGCTGAATTTGGGGTCCATGACATACCTGCCTTATACAATAGTACAGGTAAATAATAAAAACAAAAATGGGATCCACATCTGACCCCATCTTATATCCGAATCAGCTTTGTATCGAACTGTGTTATATCGAGGGGGACACTGTACTAGATTCCTCAAGCTGAGTTCCAGGATACAGTAGAAAGTTTCCTCACAAAATATCTACCAGCCCTTAATTTTGTTCAGTATTTGGACCACACTTAGTAGTAGCTTTGTAACACAAATGTACATGCATCAAATGGATTGAATGCATGGGCAATACAATCTACATAAAATTCATTCTGAAACCTACTGCTTATAGAAGAAGAAAAAGTAAATGTATAGGCATATGCAAGGATTTTCAACATAAAAAAAAAAACATTTATAAAGCAGGGTCTATAACCGTTATTATTAGTCCGATTGCAATCAAACATTAAATGCAACTGTGAAAAGCAAGAATGAACATGGCCCTGGGATGCGTTCAGGCTGCACTCCATTTCACTACAAAGTGCTACATAGCGCTGCAGTGGCCACTCAGCCAGCCCACAATGACACAGACGGTGTGGCCCACCTTGTGCCCACGGGGGTATCCTCTTCCGTGGCTGGTCCTCTTCATCGGTAGAGTCTTCAGAGTTGAGATCGTCGATGTTGTAGTTGTCTCCCTCTAGCCTCTTCTTGGCAGGTGTGATTTCATATCTGTTGCAACATGGGAGGGGTCATAAATGTACCACTAGAATACTATTTCCTACACCGAAAAATGCACCTTCGAGCAAGGTGGATATCAATCAATTTGAAATTATAGTGTGTAGTTTTCTTGATATCAATATTTACCTCAATCAACAAACGAAACTTGCAATGTTATTTAACAGAATGTATTCCAACACTGAAAATTCAGAGTGGATGTAAAACAAATTTGAAATAACACATTGCTTCTGCAACAAAAATAACCTGATAGCAAAATCTGGCTTGCTCACTACAGGGGCTAGTTAAATTGCAGGGAGGGCAACCTATTTTTTAAAGATATAGCACTATTGGTGCCTTTGCAGGCAAATAACTCAAAATGTTAGTCTGGAGCCATGCACTAAATGATGACTGAAACAGTTTAATTTTATTATTTTTGAAAAGACATTCAATGTGAATACCGACTTCTGCTTTGGTGGTGAACATAAAATTGAAAACTTTAATCAGATTACATACGATGTGAATTCTGCACTCTTGTCTGCGCTGCTAGTGAAGGTGGAATTGAGGTTGGGCTTGCTGGTGGTGTGAGAGGCCAGGCTGGCGGTGTGAGAGGCCAGGCTGGTGGCGATGGAGGCCAGGTTCTGGTTGTGGTGCTTGATGAGGGCCTTCACCTGTTCCTCCTTCTTCCTCTCCTCGTCCTCCAGCTCGGCCAGCTTCTGCTGCCGCTTCTTCTCCTGAGAGAGGAGACACGAGACATCAGAGAGATATACAAGACATCAGACAGAAAAGAGACATTAGGCAGATACGAGACATCAGACAGAAATGA
The DNA here is from genome assembly GCA_032355345.1 of Lepetodrilus pustulosus. Taxonomy (NCBI): domain Eukaryota; kingdom Metazoa; phylum Mollusca; class Gastropoda; order Lepetellida; family Lepetodrilidae; genus Lepetodrilus; species Lepetodrilus pustulosus. The sequence continues at coordinate 4,488 of JAULBP010110729.1, read as the reverse complement.
GAGATTAATCAGAAACACATCAAGCTGAGACATCAGATGCAGACAAATCATACAGAAATAAGAGATTATACAGAAACACGAGATATAAGGTGGAGACAAGAGACTAGAGAGACATGAAACGTTAGACAGAAATAAGAGATATCAAATAGAAATGGGGCATTAGACAAAAATAAATTATCAGACAGAAACAAGATACCAGACAGACATGAGAGATAGGACAAAAACAAGGACCAAACGCAGAAATGAGACAGAAATTAGATATCATGAGACAGAAATAAGAGATCGTGAGAAAAAAATATCACAAGTGGTACAAGACATTAGACAGAAATAAGAGATCAGACAGAGATCTGACAAATTTCCAAATAATTCATTTGAAGGGTAATCTTGCCCTCTCAGGGCATTACAATATTCATGTTTCACTCAATTCTTCATTATGTCTATTCATATAGATAGCCTGCCTCACCAACTCCCGCAGTTTCTCCATCTCTCTCTTCAGAGCCGCCTCCCGGTTCCACTTTCTCTCCATCTCCTGCTTCTCTCGCTCGGCCCGTTCTCGCGCTATCGCCTTCTCTCTGAAAACGACACCATGCTGTAAAATACACACATAACCACAGGCCTGTATATTCTTATACGACTTCTTCCTGTGTCAGTTGCTTACTGTATAAAGCTAATGAGTAGATTGCAACCTTTTTTTCTGTAGACAATAGATATTTGCATGCAGTATTCATTGCCACCATCCAATACCAAACAAGATTTCCAAGCACACCTGTCTTCTTTAGTCCTGATTCTTTCCTTATCTCGTTCCTCTTCCATCTGTCTTACTTTCAGTCCCTCCAATTCCCTCTCGCGTTCAATCTCTGCAACTCTCTCCTCGTGCTTTTTCCTTTCTTCAGCTATTTTCTTCTGTCTTTCAAGCTCCTCAAAATCTCTTTTCCTTTGCATTAGTTCCAGATGACGGCGATTTTCAATTTCCTGTGTAATACATAAACCCCAAAATTATTAGAAAAGTGAAGCGTAAAAAGTATGAAAGTATTGTTAGTATTATTTCCAACTTGGGACATAACTACAGACAGGAAAACTAAAATGTTTTTGCTTCAATGTATGTAATACAAAAATATTTCGAACAAACAAGTCCGGACAAATGTGCAATCTTCACTCACCAGTTCTTCCTTCCTTCGTTGTTTCTCTTCTTCTTCCTGTTTGCGACGTTCATCAAGCTCAAGTTGTTTCTTGGCTCTGTAAATAATTAATATGGGAGAACTTTAATAAAAGAACATATGTGACATAGTGGGCATAAAGCACATCAAACAGGTAAACACTGCAGAATTGTTCTAATGTGGTGGTTGTGTAGGGCGAGATAACGAATTATTGTTTATCATTGCAGCGGGAGTATTTCACCCATATGTGACGATGAATGTTTAATAATAGTATAGATGGATTAAAATGCAATGCAGCCTGAAAAACATGTACCAAAAAAAGATTGAAAGTATATGATTTAATACAAAGAATGATATATGCCAACAATAGAGCGAGTGATTATGGAGCTTAACATTGCTGTGGGAATCAATTAGCCATATTCGATGATTGCTTGGTCGTCGCTAATGGGTGAAATATTCCTACAGTGATACCCAAACCCCTGCCACTGTGGTGATAGTGTAGGTCGAGCCACAGCCTGCCACTGTGGTGATAGTGTAGGTCGAGCCACAGCCTGCCAATGTGGTTGCAGCGATGGAAACTTACCTATAAAACTTATTAGCCTGAATAGTGATACAAATGTTTACAAAAAAAAACATGAATTTCTACTAGCCCTTAGGATACCTATATCATTGGGAGAAATGGCCCGGGCTAGTGTTAATTTCCATCCCTGTGGTCATTGTACACTACATTTTAAATATTATTTTTTTAAATGGGATTTAGAATCGCTTTCTAGAATCTTTCACTAACATCACAACTTGTCAGTGTTAGGTAGGAGGAAACCTGCAACATCCGTAGCGCTGAATGCTGCAGTAAACATGCGTGCACCGGCCAGTATCGACAGACCAAGGATGATATCTGTATTGCCACTCTACAGACAACTTGCATCCTGTCAATATCGCATCAGAAAGGTAACAATGCGGCTGAAAGCCCTGACACTGTTGCTGTTATGGACTACAGACACGCGACACGACTGGCTACCTGATCTTGGCCTTCAGCTCCTTATCCTCCTTAAGCTTCTCCTCCTTCAGCTTGTCGTTGTTATGCTGCCGCTCCTCGAGCTTCTTGACCAGCGAGTCCTTGATCTGCTGCTCTCGTCGCTCTTTCTCCTCGCGGTGCTCCATCACCTTCCGGATCCGCTCCTCGCGCTTCCTGCACAGCAAAGTCACACGTCATCATCACACACGCCACGTCTTACATTACATAGCCAGGCATTCCTCTAAAGAATATCAAAACAGGCCAAGTTTCTGCTCGCATGCAGTTGGGTAATCACTAGCAGAGATGCCAACCCTATTTGCAAGCATAGCAACAGACAATTGTGATTTCAAAGGAAAACAAGCCCAGGGTTTGGGCCCAAGCCACGTCCAGTGCATATAAATTGACCTCTGGACAAATACATCAATGGATTTCTACGGATCCATGGAAAATTGCCACGCCGATGTTTGTAGTAATCGTAAATGTCGAAAACTATAGTTTTTGAAGTGGAACATGTAGCTAGTTAAATTGAGCATGTCAAGAGTAAATTCTAAGCTATCCTAATATGACTGTAGTTTCTGTTGATGGTGTCAGATCAGTTGGTTATTGTTTTTCTATTACTTCACAGCAGGAATATTTCATTCATATGTGATGACACGACGAGGTCTTATAAAAACAAAAAGTAAATGCATTTTAGATAAATTAAATTCTATCATTAAATTGATGAAGTTCAGCACACTTCCACAAGTCGCCAAGTTCTCGGTGACATTGGCCACCTACCTTCTCTTCTCTTCCACTCGGAGCCGGAGGTTGTCTCTGCGTTTCTGAATGCGCTCTCGGTCCTTCCTCTGCTTCTCTTCCAGCTCCTTCTTCCGCAGATCCTGCAGCATCTGCAGCACCACAGCAACATCGTCAACCGAGGCACACACACACACCCACCCAGTCTGTATTGCAGCCATGTGGTTAAGACAGCCCCTCCCACAAATATCTCATATCCACTACCACACCCATGGATCAGAATTAACTTTAGAATTTACTAGCATGAATAGTAAAATCGTGTGAATAACTGAATTTCTGAATCATTTTAAAAAGGAAGACCGATATATGGTTCCCAGTAAAAAACGTGCGGGAACCAGTTTTCCGAAGTCCGGATAAATGGGGGTCCACTGTACAAATAACAAGACATGAATTTCCACTAGGCCTTAGGATGCCTTTAGCATTGGGAGAAATGACCTGGGCTAGCAGACTAGTGTTAATTTCGTTCACTGCACACCATATTTGTACATGGGCAATTCCATCTATAACAGATAGATGTGGAAACCCAGAAAGAGCTAGCATTGGGGTGTGTAGCAAACACTAAGATCGTTATCTAGTGCTACTGAGTGAGATGATTATGCTGTGGAAATTTTTCACCCATTTGCAAGGATAATCTAGTGCTTGCCCTGAGATTACGAAACCTTTTGAGTACGATTTCATGCTCAAGCTCAAATTTTATATGTGGATTAATGAACAAAACTATAAATAAAAAGGGATTGTACCTGCTGTGCAGCTTTATTTGGCGTGGTTTGCTTCTTCTTGATGAACGACATCATGCCGATCATCAGATTAGAGGGGGTGCCAATGCTAGCATTCGAGGATTTGTGCAAGCTATTCAAAAATGATGATGGATGTGGCCGAACAATCTGAAACAGTGGGTTGCGAAACATTGAAAACTGTCAACAAGTGGATTAAAAATGCTCCAAAGGGGTTAAAAATAAAAAAAATAAAAAAGGGGTATCCTTTCACAAGGCTTTCTTATCCACTAAGAGACTGGTAGTGCTCTTTTTGCCGATAGCTAATACACTGCTAAGAGAGCGCTACCAGTCTCTTAGTAGATAAGAGTTTTGTGAAAGGATACCTAGATACCGTAGTTATATCAGGCTAACCAAAAAAACCAGATCTGATGTTGCTACAGCAACCAGTATTACTACAAAATACAATTTAAAACAAGCAAATAAGCACAAAGGTTATCCCGGAAAATGCATGCAATTCTTAATAAAACACACTTGGGAGTCTTTCCCGATTGTTTTATAGAAGTTTTTAATAAGGATGTCTATAGAAATTGCCATCTGTCACAATGGTGTCATTTAGGGATAATTTCTATGTAGCAAGACCCGTTGCATCCTCGATTGGTCGTTATATTTAGAGCCCCGGCAGCAGAGGCGCATCTAGATAATTTATTCATGTATTCACAGTGATCCTTGCTAAACCAAAACGGACTTCTGAATAGGCAGTTCTCCCAGGGTATTTGACGGAAGGTTGTGGAGTCACAATAGCTTG
>JAULBP010110718.1:0-10059 GCA_032355345.1 Lepetodrilus pustulosus | reverse complement strand
GATACCTAATACACTGCTAAGCGAGCGCTACCAGTCTCGTAGTGGATAAGAGAGCTTCGTGAAAGGATACCCAGGTCAAGATTTTCATGAAACCACAGTCCTAGGTATTTATACTTTGTTGCGACATCTATTTGTTGAATTCCAAAATAGAACACAATCCTTGTGGCAGCCGTATGTGATGTGAATAATGTTGGATGTTTCAGTGTTCCATGTATCACACCATTTATATAGTATGTTCAGCATGTGTTGCAATTTATCTTCTGATGGGGCTAGAAAAAAATGTCATCTGCAAACAACAAAAGTGATAAGCATTTCGCGTCAATGTCTATGCCACAGTCCAATTAATTAATCTAGTCTACAAGATCATTTATATAAATTGAAAACAGAGTTGGAGATATTGTGCAACCCTGTTTGACACCGTTTCTTACATTCCTATTTCTAACATATTTTACTAGGAGCTTCAACTAACATACCTAGCCTTCAGTACTGACATCAGCACTTCAGTGTTCATGTATGGTTAATGTCGTTGTGGACCTCAAACGTAATAACTAGCCTGGTTTGTTTGTTTGATTTAATGACTAGTTAAAAAGTATAGTGCATGTTTGGGTAAAATTAGGCAGGCTGTCTATTGGAAGTCAAGATATAATGAATGATGATGTGTAGCCTTAAATATATGTGGAGAGAACCTCGAGAGAACGTTACACAGTATCTGATGGGATAAATTGAGATAGAAATCAAACATTCATCAATATGTTCGGTTTTACGAAAATGTGAATTCAATGCTTCATAATGAACAAACATCCATAGATATTCCCATACATTTTCACTGTTCATTTAAGACTTTCCAGTATGTTGATTTAACCCATTTCTCCATTACCCCGAGATTCGTCTTCAGGATATTTTTCTTCCGGGATACTTCGGACATTGAGTGTTTAGAACAGAAACAGCGTCAATTTCGTTCTATGTAACCACATCAGTGTGAACATCATCAATACCGATTTGCCCTGGTTTATTTTCCTGATTACCAAAATGCCAAATCCAGCCCAGATTTGTTATATTTAGTTCATTACTGCAATTTACCATCCTGACAGTGTACAGTATATTATTCTCTATTAATTAAAGGAGCGTGACCTTAATTATTTACGCTTAATTATTAAATATTAATTAATTAATTAATTAATTCTAAAAATCTCAGGTCTACCAGCCATTGGGGCATGTCAATCAGAACTTCTCGAAAAACACGTCGTAAATGTATTGACGACTTCTATGGGGGTTAACAGCTTATTGATGCTCGGTGCCGAAGACTGCCAGAGCCTCCGCGACCTTGCTATCATCATCCATTAAAATAAGTGCCACGGATATCGTGGGTGAAGCCCTGTTCTAGACACATAGCAGACCTTCCTACACTGTCAGTGCCTCCTGGGCGACAGATCCTGGTCGTGGTATTGTGACACGTTCTCGAAGAAATTTTCGACGTCGGGCAAGGCACTAAATAATAACAGTTTCCGGTTGACATATGGTAATTATTCAAATATACACATGTAAACAAAATATTATTTAGTAAGAGTTTAAAAAACAATAATCATACGTGTTTTACTATTGAATATGCAACTGCGTGTGGGCAGTGTGAGACCCATTAAGGTCGACATTAAGGTCACACACAAGATATCAATCATGGTATTCTGATAGATAGTCAGTAATGACATGTGTGCATTATCCAGGGATGCGGATAGAATCATTCTCAAATTCTTTGTAAAATATAATCAGAGAATCCTGAAGGTTAGGAACTATGGGCTCAGATACAATATAAGGTTTAAAGTCTTTAGATGGGAAAAGAAGATTTATAGGAAATGTTTCTTCAGACTTTCAGAGTTTCATGAAAGGGTCCATTCTCGCATCACATGGATACTTATTTCGCTCCATCTCCATGCCGTACACTCTGGCACACATCTAGAGATAAACTTGCGCAAACAGTCTATAGAAGTTATAAATAGAACACTGAGAACATCTAATTCATTGGATAGATTTTTATGGCAATATCATTGGGGAAATGATGTTATTGGTTGGCTGTTTGCGCATGTTTCCCGCTAGATGTGCACCAGGGTGTACGGCATGGAGAACGAGCGGAATAACTACCTCTAAGTGTGCGAGGATGGAAAAGGTCGTAGCTGAGCATTTTTGTCAACTATGGTGGAAACTGGGATTTACATTCAGAGTAAATTAAGACAATCTTCTAACATTCACGCCAGTGTAAGGATTAACCTAATCACCTGCTTAGTTTACTTATTTTTTGAAAGGTTGAAAGTTAATAACTGGGTTGTTCAATGCACTTTCTCCAGCTAAACCTGGATCCCTGACACTAACTCTCTTTGCTAGATTAATTTCTGCCATTTTGGTTTTCAGGTTGTTAACTTTTACTTTTTCTTTACAAAAATATGTTATCTGGGTTATTAGCTCCATCGCCTTCTGAACAACCGGGCCAGGTTGCGCAAATAGCTCCAACAATGTATGATGTTACCTTTCAGTTTTAAAGAATCTATTGATCTTGGTACGGACTATACGATCTATCAGATACCAATCATATTGACTTCCATACTCCACACTCCAAACCGGTGTCAATTATCTACTCTTCTTGACAGTGTACCTCAATTCACACATGCACGGATGAATAGATAACCATTACAGTTTAATTCCTCTCCCTAATCGTGCGTGATATTGAATTTTAGAAGTTAGATGAGACCGTCCAGGCATCGGTATGTGTGTCTACCACCCACCACGGGATCAGTTCCAGCATTAGCGGTAACTGTCGACGGCACTGAACTATACTACAATACGACAGCGGTGCCGAGATATCATGTGTCGCCGCTGTGATGTCCTCGTGTTATCGATAGGGAAATGAGTGGTGTGAGTGACACACGCTTACTGATGTCGATTGATTGATTCTCATTTCACTTCTCGTAGCAATACACTCGGTGATCAATCATTACTGAGAGGCCAATATCTATAGAATCACGCTTCCAAAAAATACCCATACAAAAAAAATAAACAATATGAAGAGAAGTTCCGGTTTGTTTTGACAAACGGAAAACGGCTTGTCAATAATTATACGTTGTTACTAGTACACTTCCTCATTTGCCAAAGAAGCCAATTCTTGATATGCAGATGTGCACGTATACGCAATAGGTGATGTCGTTATGTTCAATAATTCAAATTGGTCATTTACAAATATCTTTATGCTTTTATTGGTAATGATTTGGGTGGTATATGTTCAACTTAATTCCAGAATACTAATTATCAAACTACACCAACATGCATATACACTTTCTATACGCAAGATGTAGTTCCCAAATATATCCAGAATGGCATGGTATGAATGGAATGTATCTATTTCGATCAAAATAAATCACTGAAGCTGGAGAACATGATTATGTTGTAATGCCATTCTCCATTGAGTTAGATCCTAAAATGTTTGCATAATGCAATATTATATGATAGGAGGACATTTACAGAGATATTAGCATTAACATTTACAAGTGTGTTATGTAATGGACTACAAGTATCATTTCGCCTGAATATCTATTTCAAAAAGAAGTGTTTGCAAATGTTGGTGCAAAGGTCCGAGGCTATTGACGCACCATTGAACAGAAAAAGTCTGCTCCATTCTTTTTGCATGGCGTATGTCAGGCAAATTCTGTGTATGATTAATGGCTTCTTTACCAAGAGTCTCAGACAATTGTTATCTCTTTATTCTGGAACAGTCGCTGTCTTTAAGTATCCAACGGAACCATGATCGAAGATATGCTGTGATTAGATTATGGTTATCTTGATATTACAGTTATTTAAGGGTTGTATTTTACTGCTTATATGTTTAGGTATGACATATGGTATGTACTACAATATTAAACCACATAATTTGTTTAGATTAGATTATTCTTCATTCGCTGTAATTCATCTGCCCAGTACAATAAGCAAAGACATCAATATCTAGTACAGTTGACTTTAGATAACACTTACATATTCCAAAAGTGCCATCTTTATTTGTTTTGATTTCGTTTAAATACGCAATGACACATATGCAGCGAATGCACTATTAAGCTATTTCGCATGCCGTTTCCAAATACAGTTAAATGGGTGGAATAGCTGCATTATCGTTGTCGACAATATAATGAACTTGGCATGCTTTTTACCAAGCCATTAAGATTTCTGCGCTTAGTAGCACTTACTGTGCATGTAAGTTTCTGTATAATATTTATTTTTTGTTAAAATGGTGTTATATATTTTTCTTTTAATGTATGCATATCTGTTATGAATAAACATTCGTCTGTGGGAGGACATGGGGCGGGGTATGGTGTCTGGGTTAGTGGGTAAGGGGTTTGGAATAAATCTCTTTAGGTTGTCTTCTTTCGCAATAAGACATGGACAGCCCATTCCTGTCTAGACACGACTTTTTAATTGTCTTGTTGCTACAGCTATTCAGTCACGTGATAACTAAGTGTGTTTGAAATTTTAAGATGGCCACGTATCAACAATGCTTTGTATTCATGATGTCATTGACATTGTACTGTAGTAGTCGCTGTCGTTGATACCGTCTTCATTTGGACGTAACTGAGTACAGCTACCTTTGAAAACGTGACACATGGCATAGGTCGTTCGGTCTTCTGTTTGTCCTCCACAAGATCATCGAAAGCATTTATCATACTTCATCAACTCGAATCACTGTAGATTCAGATGGCCCTCCACGCCAATGAGAGCAAGACTAACTGTGGCTTACACACGTCCTCCAGTTGGACAAACAAAACTTTAAAAAAATGACCTCTCCAAAATTGATAGTATGATAAATGAGACGGAATGCTATTTACGTTTCAAAGATTTGCAGCGCTAAATCGATTGCCAAAATGTTCCACGATTGAAGTCCTGAAAATAAACTGTAAGAATAATTGGAGTTCTGGATATGAAGGTTGGAGTGTTAGCATCTCGACATGTTTGATAAATCTTCGTGTCCATCGATTTCAAATTTACCCAGGGAATAGTCCTCGACAGAGGGTATAATTGCTCTTCAAGCACCTCCTCATTAATGTCTCCATTATGTTCACTACTCAGATTATCCTTTGACAAAAACGAGTACTTACTCACTAGCAGAGTCAATTATGTCCAATAGTTTGATCCTACGACCGCATGCGCTAGTTCTGTGAACGTTTGTGCATGTAGTAAAGCCTATAATCACGCAACAATACCGGTCCCTGTCTGTTCAGAACTATGGGAAGTGCCCTAGGTAACGCAATCACATACTGTATTCTATGTGAAGAACTAACGTGCCGTGAACCTTTACAGCGTCGTATATTGTCATTAACAAATGGCATTGACATATCTACCGGAAAGCATTGCGTTACAAAGTGACCCGTCTTGTCACGTTCGTTCCATGCAATATACATCTTATAGAAAGACAAGGCCGGGAGATTTAAAAGTGTCCCCTTTTGGTTGGAACTTGGCACTCTTCTTCCGACGCTATTGATCTTAAAGGACGAGGCTACGTCTGCAGCATACAGACAGGTCTACTCAAGTAACGCGCAGCACTCCCGGACTGCCACGCTCACTGTCGTTGGACGATACACGCGAGCAAGCGATATGATAAGTAAAACCCTCACCTAGGAACTAAGTTGTAATCCATCCCGAATGAACACCAGCACCAGCCTGTCTACACGTACACGGGTCCTACCTAGGCAGTCCGCGGTGGCGTATGGACTGGCACGCCCGTTGCACTCCTAATTCCCATCAGAGAAACAAAGAGTTTGGGGTCTGTGCAAACGGACCACGTCATCCCATGGAAGTGGGGATTTGCGTTAATTAATGGAAAATACGTGTGAATGGGAAAATCCGAAGACTGCAGATAATATGAAATTGATGAATGCTGTTATACTCTACCTGCCCGGATTACTCCAGCTCGTGACGGCAGAGGAACAGTTCTCAGGTAAGACACGACACGTATACTGCAGATATCATTATGCCGTTAATAAATAGTTTATAATATCAATTCCAATTTTGTGTATCTACAGGGCGATCGTCCTTAATATACTTCCATAATAGGATTGTGTCACTACATATTGATTAGTCAATGGAATCACTGTTTACATCCGCAGCCAACGGTCTGAAATATGGCGATTTCCCCGTAGTTACGGTATATGATTGCATCGGTTAGAAGTTTGTGTACTATTATAGTATGGTGAAACTTCAAAGTAGGTATTATACCATCATTCGAACATTAGAAAGGTTTATACATAATTAAGAATATATAAATTAGTTACGTGGCGTCTTACATGATTTGTTAAATTGATGCCATGCTTTACTAAACACACTGAACTAGACATTTCATAACTGATATCAATAAGTAAAAGCTCAATGCTAAGTCAGTTGACAGATATTATTCTAACTACATCGATTTTACATCAATTTGTCGTTGCAATTACCCTTGGACGCATTTTACGTATATGCATAGTCTTAAACAGATAAACAAGTACTAGTACACATTTACCAACATACAATTGATCATACATCTCGACATTTTGTCAGTTTTATGTATATTTCAACAAATCTTAAATCTGAAAGATTTATGTTTCCACTTGGTTTTGATTAGATTTCCTTTTTCTTTACGTAGAACATACTTTCAAATTCGAGTCCACAAAGTCTAATACTAATATTCGATATCATTGGCCATAGTGTCTTATTCATGATCATTCTCTTACATTGAAATTTTTCATTTCATATACGAATTAAGTGTTATTCATATATATTCTCATCTTTCAAACCGTGTCATGTGCAGAGCTGTGTTAATCTAAAGTGTCGTAGATTTAGCCCGGGCGTAATTAGAGGTCTACGTCATTTCCTGCTATAGTAAATGTATAACATATGCCCCGAAGTACGCCTGGTATTATTATAACCCTGCTGTGAAGCATGGCCGGATATATACTATACTATAATATATAGCCAAGCCATACAATGTCATCAACCCTGCTGTGAAGCATCACCAGATATGTATCCTATACTATAATATATAGCCAAACCATACAATGTCATCACCCCTTCTTGAAGCATGGTCAGATATGTATCCTATACTATAATACATAGCCAAGCCATACAATGTCATCATCCCTTCTTGAAGCATCACCAGATATGTATCCTATACTATCAAACATAGACAATCCCTACAATGTCATAATTCCTTCTTGAATTACTTTGTCCTCGATGGCATAGATTTTCAGGGTGTTATTTCATGACATGTAATTATCTGCATCATTCTTACACATCGTAAGTATGGGAGATCGCGTAACCACATCGTAGTCGTACTACCTCGTGCATATGATTAGCAGCGTTGTCACTTCAGTGATGATCTCAACTATTGATTTGTTTGCTCTTGTTACTGTCCAATACGTTCTTCTGTATTTACTATCTGAGGTGGGGTAGAATACTTTTATTTCGCCCACCTGAAATATTGACGAGTCGGCGTCAACTAAGTAGAAAGATGTGTCTAAATATAGCTACATTTAATATTATACAGATTAGCATAATGTAGCGTCTTAATTTAGTATTCACTAAAATACGAATATTATTAATAATATTATATTACATCATATTTCGTTTTGATGTATTGTAAATATCTTTAATTTGAGTAATATACTCAACAAAAATAACTAATATTTAGTGGGGGAGATCTCTACCAAAGTTCGGAACTTGGCTTCCGAAATCTTGTGTCATTCTTCTTCCAGTGCATCTGTAACTTCTTCAAGAGTACCAGAAGCCTGTAGACATTTGTTAATTATTTAATTTTAAAATAATATCAAAATGAATATTTATGTAAAGTAAATCTATTGACCCTTAATTAATGTAGGTGATTATATTACTGAAGTCAATACATGTATACATGTATTTATGGATAGATATGAATCTATTACGTAACAGTATGTCTGAAGCATAGTTGATTTAACATCCTTTGGCATTCTACTTAATAGGTTATATCACATAGGAATTTATATTCAACGAGTCCCAGACTTATACTACACCATAACAATTAACCTACGTGGCATTGAATGATTGTGTTACAGCACCATAATCAATACGGAACGATCCCCAGAAGCAGATTTGTGATGAACGCTATTTCAATGGGATCGTTACGTCGAACTGTTGAAAAGGTACTTTGTCTTGGGGAAATTAAGACTTCGTTCTATCCGTACGTACGAATTACGTTCTCGTCCGTCACGTGATGGGTGTGTACCCACGGTGTCTCGTGGCGTCCCAGTAGCAAGCAAGTCAACAGCATAGTCTGGTCTCCTACCTACAATTACGTGATCCTTGATATACACGATAGCGGCGATTACAGAAACACTTACACGGACAATAGTACTTCAGGCTGAGGTCACATTCAATGCCGTTTTATATGAACACAGATGCTGTAACCTTTGGACTTTGATGAGATGCTAGATGTATTTATTTGGATGTTGCCTATCCAAGGTGACTATTTGAATGGCTACACAATCAGGAAAACCTTATATCACGATGCAACCTCTGCCCACAGTACGAGCTGTCGGGAGAGGGTGATCATGATGGTAATGACATTCCAATCTGTCTTTGAAATGGGTTTTTATATAATAATGTGTATATATGTACTAACTCTCTCCCTGCTGGCATTTCCTGTTAAGCCCAAGCTGAAGTAAGGCTTAAATACATGCCTACTATTTAAATACCGTTTAATTCTCCATTCGAAGATATACCTGCTCCATCCAAAATGTTCTGGATGGATACTGACGTTCGTTTGATGTTTAATGCGTTTTGGTTTCTGATGACAACTGGAAACATAAGAGAGGCAATGATAGATTGAAATAGAACAGAACCTGATAATAAAATTAGAATAAAACATTCAGAGCTATGTGATAGAACATTTGATATTGCTTTAACATATTTTCTATTTTAAATTTGCATGAGTTTTCTGGAATACATTAAAACGTCACTTTCATCTGGATGCTTAGCATAGATGTTCTTATGTTGTCGGATGCAAAAGAAATGCTAATTGACAGAACTTTTGATATTGCTTTAATATATCTTGCATTTTTCATTGGGATGTGTTTTCTGGAATACATTAGATAATTCCTTTCATCTGGATGCTTGACATACAAGCATAGATGTTTTTATGTCCTCGAATGTAAAACAACTGCATTAGTACTTCCTACAATACGACACTATAATTTTGAATCATTAGAAGATGGTCTAACTTCATTGTACATGTCATTGCAACATTGTAGAATGCCCAGAAAAAGTACGATGTCGTATTTGATTCCTGCTTCATTCCTGCGACCAATTGGCAAGATAGAGTTCAAATCACATTTCACACGCGACAAGACGGTGCAATCAGAAATAGTGCGGGCCGTCTGTAGCAAATGCAATCTCTAATAATCACAGTAGAACATCTTCTCGTGGCCTACACGTAACAAATAAATGATAGCACACAAGAACTTGTCTACGGTCAGTGGTTTTTTTTGTTAAATGCCAAACGTCTGGGAAATGTATTCCATGGGTGATCTATTTCATTCAGTGTCTGGTGATTGAAGGCACGTCATTGAAGCCACACAGATATGGGCTCTTCTGTTCAAAAGGTCCAACATCAACCATTGACTACAACGTACTTATGGTGCAAGTGAAAACTGCCATAGCGTTATACAGCAAGTAAATACTGCCATGGCGTTATACCACAAGTGAATACTGCCATAGCGTTATACAGCAAGTGAATACTGCCATAGCGTTATACCACAAGTAAATACTGCCATAGCGTTATACCACAAGTAAATACTGCCATAGCGTTATACCACAAGTAAATACTGCCATAGTGTTATACAGCAAGTGAATACTGCCATAGCGTTATACCACAAGTAAATGCTGCCATAGCGTTATACCACAAGTAAATACTGCCATAGCGTTATACCACAAGTAAATACCACAAGGAAGGTGCGGGTCACATACACAGTTTGGTTTCCAGTTCCAGGATGCTAAAAAAATTCTCACTGGGATCCTAGC
>JAULBP010110707.1:0-10059 GCA_032355345.1 Lepetodrilus pustulosus | reverse complement strand
AGCCTTCATTGTAACATTGTCTGCCAGGAACTATAATCTCAGTTCCAGCCTTCATTGTAACATTGTCTGCCAGGAACTATAATCTCAGTACCAGCCTTCATTGTAACATTGTCTGCCAGGAACTATAATCTCAGTTCCAGCCTTCATTGTAACATTGTCTGCCAGGAACCATAATCTCAGTACCAGCCTTCATTGTAACATTGTCTGCCAGGAACCATAATCTCAGTTCCAGCCTTCATTGTAACTTTGTCTGCCAGGAACCATAATCTCAGTTCCAGCCTTCATTGTAACATTGTCTGCCAGGAACCATTATCTCAGTTCCAGCCTTCATTGTAACATTGTCTGCCAGGAACCATAATCTCAGTTCCACCCTTCATTGTAACATTGTCTGCAGTAACCATAATATCAGAGGATGAACATTAATCAGTCTTCAGCATATTCACCGAATTCCTTGAAAATCAATCCTAAGAATAGTATTAAAAATCATCTGTATCTGTCAGTAGCATGATAAAATCAGTATGAGCATCATATAATGCCATATTAAAAAATATCTTGTCAACAATTTTGTTATTCAAAATGAACAGATTACCGCTGAATGGACAGAAAGACACATTGCAAGCCATAGCATATTGATACTCCAGTGGCATCAACAGTCAACATCAACAGGCAAAACATCACAGCTCACACAGAAGTGAGTTCAATGTATCTATTTCCCTGCTACGGCAAATCTTCATAAATATCAATATCTTGTCTCCATGCAACCGTTTCAATGGCAGTCAGTCACATCCTGGGAATTAACAGCCGAGACACTCAATAATCTCCGCAGACAGTCAGCTACTCAGGTAGAAAATGAGGATATTTAGAGTTCATAGAAAACATCTCCTTTATTAGATCTGACAAGTCTGAAGAAGTCCAAATCTCTCAGGGCACCAGCTCTTATCTAGCTACTCTCTTCAGTAACAGGTGGATGGATAATGAACAATGAAACATGTATGTTTCTATATTTTTACATAATGTGACATAATTCATCCTAAATTTGTCTTTAAAAAAAGACATGATTAAAATTAGGCTTGGTTCACTGCCATACTGGGTTATGAATTTAAAAAAAAATGCATTATTATTATTTTTATTATTATTATTATTATTATTATTATTAGTTGTACATTTCATATGGCATGATGAACAACATGATATTCTGATTATGGGTTTGATATTGATTTAAATATAAAGATGTGGATAATAGGTATGAACAGTTTACCATTACACAAAAATAATATCTTAATAACATATAATAATATCTTAATACATGTAGTATATAATATATCTTATATATGTTTACATAATGAAAGACAATTATATGTAGATGTATGCAAGTAAAGAAACTATGACTATCAGTATGTATATGATAAATTACTATGCTGTATTCAAGTATTCAATTCACTACACAATTCACACAGTACCCACCACTGCAGTTTCTTAACAGTTAACAAGACAAATGTCAGCATCTATCACTAGCAGTGGTTGAACTGTTACCCAACCAACCATCCAACCCACTCATCTTCCACTCTTTTCTGCCACTTCTGAGAACGAAATTAAAAAGTACATTGATATCCAAGGCCCTGCAGCCCAGACAATCACGTTGGACTCCGTTGTCCACATATCGATACAAACCTGGTTAGCACCAGAACAAATTGAAGACCCTGGAACTTACATCACAGTACAGGCTTCACTGAATGCTGAAGCTCTGCTCCCAGGCTGACCTACTCTGATCAAGCTTCACAACATACTCAGTGTAACTGACACCTCCATCACAAATACATGCATATTCATTAAAACACTATTTTTGTAAAATGCATGTACCAGTAGGATATACTCAAATATCACAGGATTAAGATATTATTCAGATTCATCTTTCGTATCATTACAGAATGAAGTATTAGAATGGAAGTAAATGATTGGAGTTGTCATAAGGATTTCTGACATTTGAATAATGTAAGTAAAATATTCATAAGGCATTGACAAATTGGCGTTAGTCTGTTTATAAAAGACATCTAACGGAATATCAGTCTATGGGACTTCCTTCCCCTTGAATATTTAATGGGCATGATATAATGAGTACAAAAAGTTACTGTTCTTTGCAATCTGAAACAGGTAATTAAGGTGATGCTTGAGCAACTAATTTGCACTTTTATAGAAAGAAACGACACCATGAAGACGGAGCTATCAACAATGTTCCAAATTCATCACATAGTACCACAGACAAGTATGGAGGTAAAAATCCCCACTGGAGGCACACAGACTGCAGGGTACACCTTGTAAATAGTCCTTGGTAAATGAATTACTCACTAATGTCAATAGCCAACTAACAAACTTAGTACTAAAAATTATCCATTGTGTGCGGGACCCCTTGGGGCCAGTCAGCACCTGGTCATGTGTTTGTCGATGGCCTATATGTATCGATTTATCGAGAAATGGCGCAGACAGTTATGAAATAACCCCTATCCCTGTGTATGAAATGGTGTGGATAAAGACCGATAGTTTTGCCGATGTCCACTTGTTGGATAAGGACCAGGCCCCCGTTTCACGATGGTGTCCTAACTTTAGGAGCTCCTAACTTTAGGACCCAGTTTCAGTTAGATCTCGATTTATGAAGGAATAAGACTTGTGACGTCAACGTGAAACACTTGTTGCCAGGTGATAGCTGTTTAGGAGCTCCTAAATTGTTTGGACACCAGTAGTGAAACGGGGGGCCAGGAGCTGGAAGGTTTAATGTTACATTACAGTCGACCCCCGGTTATCCGGACGATTGCGTTCCCGGTAAAATCGTCCGGGTAACTGAATTTCCGGTTATCTGAATTTGGCAAGAGTTACCCCCCTTTCATGTAAATTAATAGACAAACACAGATATACGACTTCAGTTATATATTTCATCACACAAAGTATGAACCATTATGCATACATGTATTGATCATATAACATAATATAGTATAGGTTGCATGTGTATCATCAGCTGATACATTGCTTGAGTTACAGTGACTCAATGACAAAAGTCAGTGATCGCCGATTGTGTTGGTAACATATGCTGGATGCTGCATTAGTCTTAGCACGTATTCAACACGGGCCAATCCCACTCACCCGGCAGGCTGTAGGGGATTAACGGTAATGCATCAGTGGTTTCGGATTCTAGTTTGTATTAGATAAGTAAGTAACAGATTCGGGACCATTGATTCGTAATGTGAGCAGATAATAATCACTGAGTCTGCATTTATTCATTCCAAGGCAAATTACGCTGATTAACATGAACAATCCTAGTTCATTTTTCTTCTTTATATTAATGCAAGGGGACATAACTACATGTATTGAAGTGTGTATTACGAAAGAACTACGATTGCTTCATATATCATGTGATGCATCAATGACAAGATAATTAATAGTCCATCACACTAATACATATATAATATGAAATTTATGATAACTGTCAAGTGTTGGGGAATAAGTAAATCAGTAAATAACTTTTGCGTGTACAAATCAAACATAAATAGTCTCTGACATAAATTTGTTTGAGCATTATCTAGGTCAATCAACTGTGATTGTATGTCTTTAACAAGAACCTATAGTTGATATCGAACATCGACAAGAAATAAGAACTGATTGTATGAAAGTGCCATTAATTAATTGCAAAGTTTACTGATAATAAATTTGGCATTTGATTATGCTGGATTAGTCAATGGAGGTTTAATGATGCAATAATGGAACATAATTTTGTACAACTGGGTCATAAAGTTGACAAGGAATTTGTGAAACAAGTTCTCCTGCCACAAAGGCTACTTAATTCAATTCTCTGTGTATACATCGGCCAAGAAAGTCACATTTAAATGTCTTCATCCTTCAGACCATAGCGTCTATGGGCCAAGATCTTTTCCTCGTTGAGCTTATGGTATGCCCGGGCTCCTTGCGCCCCCTTCCCTGTAGTTCCAAATGAAGAAATGACTCCACTCTTTCTTTTTGGTGCCTTTGTCTTCCTGGCACTTGTATCAAACAGGTGTGACCTGAATTAAAAATCACATGAAAACAAGCCCTGTTATTGTTGTATATTATAGGAATAAATTATGTAAAGCGACTCGTATCCACTTAATTAGATTAGAACTCTTTCTTTTTAAATACTTACCTCGCAAATATGTGATGTGGGAGACAAGATCTGTGGTCCTCATCTGAGGATATGCCACTTCCTACAGACAAAGAATGCTGAGGATAAACTCGCTGCTTCTTGTTTGTCTTCATATAGAACTTCCTGAAATTGTCAAATATCGTTTGTATTAGTTTCAGACAGGATTACAACAAATATGGCATACAAGTATAATGGAATAGTATGATGCCATTATCAAAGAAATTTCATTTTGAAAACATTGACTCACTTTATATTATCACTTTGTACCTTTCTGTATTCAGCCGTTGGTTAAACAGTGACACCGCTGCCCCCATGGCTACTGGAATGTCATCAGGTCTTAGGATTCCAGACCCCTTCGGATCATAGTCCTTGAAAAAAAGTGATTGTCACGTGACACGTTGACCCCTGACGTATATCGGTACATCCGCGAGATTTGGTCACGGGATGATAGCAAACTGGCGCCGTGAAACTATCATTAGTGAAACTAACATACCGGTTTTACATTTGCATGAGAAATAATTACAACTTTGATGCATTCGTCTGAGGTGCCTACCTTTAATATTTAGACACTCGAGACGACTGATGAACGCACGGGTACCAGCTTCCGGTTACTGTCTACGCGAAAAACGCCGGCAGAAATATTTTATTTGTGAGTTTTCAGACTGCAGATGATGAACTGTTGTCATGCGTGGTCAGGTAGTGTGGTTTCCTTCCTAAATGTTGTGGCCTATGGGAAAACTAGGAAAACTATTTGGTTGTGCAATATATAGCTAAGAACTAGTAAAGAATGGCCATAAATATGTGTGATTGTATGCCTTAATGCCTTTTACGTTTACAAAATTGAAGTACCGGTATGTCAAAAGTTAAATAGTATGATCATCGTGACATTCTTATCAATGCCTATTACCGTATGCATATTAGTCATCATGGTTGATGCTTCAAATCAACAGCATTATTCCAGACACAGTGTATCTAGCAAACGTCCCGCCCTAGCCATAAACTGTGCATGTACTCAATTGATCTTATGAATTCTTCATTGAATTACACGATGTCTATTATTACCAGCCGTCATGCTCCATGTCCCCAAACAATCAATATAATGATCATGCAGATACTCCCATGGACCTTGCTGAGTTATAATGGAAAGAAAACATGCATCCCCAATTGTGTACGTCGGCGTACACAAAATGGTTACGGGTAGTCTGGCACCGAATCCGGATCGGTTCGTCCGGTTCGGTTCGCGTTGGTTTTGGGTAGTTTCGAATCGTGGTTTTCATTAAATTGTATCTACAATGGATGTATTTGAGATGGTTGTACACTAGCTATTCCAATATATGAGGAGGATACGGCATTCCCGTGTCTTTATCATTTAGTAAATACGTGTTTTGGACCGGAATGACAAGGATGAGCTAGATCATCCCAAAAGGTTGCCGATTAAAACCACCATGTCATTGTATGGCATCAACCTCACATCCTAAACATGAATACCAAACATTTTGTGTGGTGGAATAATAACTATTTCCATGTTCTGTGTTATGGATTGTGTGAGGCTGTCCATTTTCATGTTGTTATCTATTTCTGTGTCTGAGATATTACACATTTAAAATGGCAAAACAAATTTAGAAAGTGGGCGTGGCACTTTCTCGATATTCTGTTTCTGGGCATTATAAAATATAATTACATAAAAATAACTGTTGAAATATCTGTTTGTATTCATTATTAAACTTTTGGCGAAAATGATACTTACTACAGTCATTATTTCAATTTAGTGCTCTGGACACTGGACATAGAATAGTTTTCACTTTGATGAAAACTGCCAATGGAGCTATGATGCCAATTGGCAGGACAACTGTTAGTAGCTTCTTGAATATTAATGTCCAATCCCCTTTTATAAATGTATTACACAGCATTGAAATCACCAATAAATGTAATTTTGAGACAAAATGGATGGGCCTCACTAGATCTAGATTGATGCCAGTCAGCCTTACTGAATTTCCACCTGCTGATAGGTGGAGCAGTACTATCCATAACAGTTTTTAGAATAGTGGGGAAGTGGTCACTTCCACATGAATCAGAATGAACAGACCAAGAGAAGTCATCAGCCAATGCAGGTGAACATAATTAAAGATCAAGGGCAGAATAATTGCCCGATGGCTTGATGTAGATATGGATAGTAGACCTCCACATGCACGTTCACCACCATTAGCATAGCAATTGTACATATCAAATAATCTTAAGGTCTGATTACCTGTATTTTTATAGTATCTCTCCTGTAAGCAGAAGACAACCGGATTCAAATCATGGGATAGTATACTAATATAATTAATGTTGTTTCTGAAACCTCTACAATTCCACTGAACAATCGTATTCATTTAGAATCAGGGCTTCACAGGCGAGCGCCTTCGCCCGTTATGGTTATGTGAAGAGCTTTTGGCTCTTCTCCGAGGTGGAGGTTCATCCACCTCCATATCACCGAGGGAATCGTACCTATTGAAAGTAGCAATAGGGTCCTCTTCGCCTTTGCGTGGTCGACTAGTCGACTTTAGGCCTGTAGTCAGCCAGCCAACATAGATAATTATTTGAAAGTATGGCATCTCTATGTTACAATGAAAGTAACTAGCCAGACCTATTCTATATACCTCAGGTAATATCACTAGGGTGGATGCCAGTTTGAATTTTGCCGTTAAATTGCCAAAGAAAAATGTTACTTTTAAATGCCTAAAATGGCTGCCATTTTAACTGGTAAAATATCTTCATGTGTGGTATCTCCCTCAATAGTCAATGGATTTTAATGACATTTGTTTTTAATTGTAAGTTTTCATGGCCCCACTGTATGCAGAAACACTACACTGTTATTGTACTTACATATAAGTATGATTACTTCCTGAAATGAGTGATTATATCTGCGAATTCAAGAAATATGTTGTTCAATTAGTATAGACATGGGCCAATTATGCTGTATACCCTCACTCTCGTGCACCCATCATCTTTTAAACAAACCAACTTTTTTCGAAGCTTTGTGGTATCCTAAGAACGAATTCACTTGTTAACAGAAACAAAACTGGGATGAAATACCCATTTGGTACCCTTATTGACTGGTACACTCAAATTTTGATTTCACGTTCTGGTGCCAAACACTACTTAATGAAGAACATATATTCACTTACTAGAGGATATGCACATCCCATTTGTGAAATATCAAATGAAAGATACGTAGTAATACAATCCTGCATCAGTACATATACTTAATAACATAATTTAGTTTCATATTTGGTGGGAAAATGGTATCTCAAAGGTATACCCTCCTGAATAATGTTGGTACCTGAATGGATACCAATGTTTTAACACAATTGTTTCTCGTACAGTGACATATTTCATCTAAACTGTTCAAAACAGGTGATAATTATATTCTGCAGATCATCACATATAATCATTTTATGTAAATAAACCATGGAAACCCGCCGACAAACGTCGACAGGCGACTCCATATAGAAGGCAGTTGAATGAAAATTACAAAGTGTTATCGTGATTTATGAGAAATAACATAGTTGGGGTAAAATTACTAGGGGACAACTGCCACCCATGCCCCATGGCTAGCTACGGCCCTGAACTGGCTATATCAGTAACTTCCTTTGTATGTATACAAAAAACAACAGTATATGTCAGTCGCCCTAACCTTTCTTCAATTATGACCGATTACGTATTACTCTCATTGTACAGTTGTCAAGGAAGTCTTTGGTATATCATGCTCTCCTGATAGCGAGAACACAGTGGTCCGTGTTACACGCTGTCACACTACGAGGGCTTTGGCGTGTCCAACATTATAAGGAATTTGATTGGTTCATATTATTATTAGCTGATGGGTGCAGGCGCAAAGCAGCAACATCCAAAACGGCTCACTATATTGACGAAAATCGGATATTGAATTGGCGAAAACGGTACCAAATCGATTGGTAGGAAACGGTACTTTGACTTGTATTTTAAGGAGATAAAGGACTAATTAAAAGGTATACTGTTTGGAATTTCGACGATATCAATCGTTAATTGATAGTTTCTAAATTGAACATTTCTCGTCATTTGCACCATTTGGGATTTTGCCGTTATGCAACTTTACAACCAATAAAATTCTGTATAATGCTGAATACAAGAAACCCCTCGTAGTGTGACAGCGTGTAACACAGACTATTGTGTTATCGCTGTCAGGAGAGCATGACTCCACTCAGACACATACTGACGCTGAGCCAAGCAGGGAAACGACAAGTAGCATATTTTAACATATTTACGTATGATACTGCCGGGGCCTATGGAGGAGGAACCCCTTTAATACTTTCTTTCTTAATTTCTAACACTGCTACAGGTCCACCCTAGATGAGCCTGTGCAAGACTGGCTCCTGGACCTCCGAGAGATGACGGAGACTGAGTGCATGAGCGTTCTCCAGGGGAAGTCACTCTCGGGATGTCTCGATGCAGAGGAGTCCACGAAACTTGTACAAGACATCAAAGGTAATATCCGTCATTCATGGCCAATGTTAAAGACATGCAATCACAGATTTAATGGCTCAATTAAAACAAATATCAAAATAATTGAAAGCCATTGGGACATGCAGAAATATGTAGCTTGTTGCCCAATATACATGTACTTGGGTACCGTGATTTCCTGCATATTTTTTACACCAGTGACGATGAACTTTGCTGTCAGATAGCCTGCCTCACCAAAAAACACCATATTTTTAACATATTGCCTGTGATCTTTGCACAGGAAATTACAGTAGACAAATCAATTATGTTTGTCCATGAATATGTCAACAAACGTGATTTCATGCATTTAATGACATTTTGATAAAGCATGTTTTTTAACAAGATGCCTCTGATTAATCCTCTTACTGCTGGATTAGATTAATTATCAAAGCCATTGAATAGGTCATGTCTGGTTGCCACCAGTTGATAGAATGTTTTAACAAGTTGGCATTAGCTGACTACTTTTTTAATTTTATTTTTCTTCCAGAGGGAATTGATTCAATTAAACATGAATCCAATGCCATCAGCAAAGATTTTGACATACTTTTCAAGTAAGTTGAATAATAGCAGATATAATACGATATATATTTGGTTAATTGTTACAAAATAATTGCGTAAATGGGTAAAATAGTTCCCAGTTATTTCAAGTAGGTAGGGCAATATTGAGGGATATTTTAAGTCAATATTGGAAGATATTTTAGGTCAGTCAAAATGGGGGTGGGGGTAGTTGTAATTTAGGTCAAGGTCAAAATTGGAAGGTATTTTGGGTTAATATTGTAGTTTATTTAAATTCCATATTTGAGTATTATTTGGGGTATTTTAATTCAATATTGGGGGTATTGTAGGTCAACAATATTGGTGGGTAGTGGGTACATTAATTCAATATTGGGGAGTATCTTTGGTCAGTATTGGAGGGTACTTTTGGTCAAATTTGGATGGTATTTAAGGTCAATATTGAGGGATATTTTAATCAATATTGTGAGGTATTTTGTATTCGAGTGCCGTTCATGGTGTCTATTTGCTGCAGGACTGTTGAGGGAGGTCAATGGAAGCACCTGGCACATCAAGGCACACAGGTCACAGGTCACATCCGCTCCCTCATCCACGTCTGCAACATCTGTGTCCCCGAGCCGCCAGTCTTCATACTGGAGGTCTGTTCACACAATAATATATTCTTAAGTAAATTAATTAATTAATTAATTAAGAAAAATGTTAATACAGATGTAAATAAAATTATTATACATACGATAAATAAGTAAATATGATTTCATTAATTTATTAATCAATAAAAATTATTTAAGGATTGACTGTCATTTTTATTACGTTCATCAAGGTATGAACGTAAAAACCGATGTGCAAACTGTATGAAGCCG
>JAULBP010110696.1:0-10060 GCA_032355345.1 Lepetodrilus pustulosus | reverse complement strand
ATAGGATACCACCCCAGAAGTATAAGCAAGAAATTACCTACCTGCTACCAACTGGATTTCTTCCCCACCCCACACCCACCCCTACCCATATCCCAACCTCTGGGACCTCCCCATGAGTGATGGAGTGAATTTTTCCACAGTATTTCAGAACGATGACTAGTCTGTTAATGGTACAGTCTGTAAATGGTACAGTCTATTGATGGTACAGTCTCTTAGTGGTACAGTCTGTTGATGGTACTGTCTGCTAATGGTACAGTCTGTTAATGGTGGGAGGAGAAACCATAGCAACTTTATGATAATGAAGACCACTGAGCCTGGGCTGGTACAGAAACTATAGGTGCTAAACACCAACAATACAGACAGCACATGTTACTGGTCTCCACCCAAGAGATGACACATTCAAGGATACATCATGTGTCTTGTGGTTTACCGCCACGTTCCCTGATACCATGTCTTGTCAGTTGATCTGTCTGTAGGAAATCTGCAAGACTTGTAGCACTTAGTATTGTAGTGTGGTGGGTGGTAGCGCAGTGGTAGAATGTTGGACTACGGAGCCAAATATCCCAATTTTCAAATCCTGCCCTGGGGGGTCCGGGCATCAATGTTTGTGGAAGTTACATTTCTGATGCGATATTGATAGAGTGCACCGTCTGTAGTGGTAATACAGATAGAGATAATATCTTTTTCTGTCAGTACCAGCCAGTGCTCACAGGTTTACTGCAACATTGAGTGCTACGGATGTTGTGGGTTTCCTCCTGCCCTAAACTGACAAGTCGTGATATTAGTGAATGATTCTAGAAAGCGAGTCTAAACCCCATTACAAAAAAGAAAAAGTATTGTAGCTTTTTTGGTTGATTGAATTAGCCTTACGTCGCAGCGGGAATATTTCACCCATAAGTGACAGCTAGTATTGTAGTAAACCTGCAAACACCAGATGGTACTGGTGAACCAAGAAAGATAACTGCACCATGACATAATAAAGAACTCATCCTAGAACTACTGCTTCAGAAACTTAAAATTCTGTGGACAATGATGCTATGTCTCCAAGACAAGTTTAAATTTGGAACTCTTGCCTTCACAGCATAATGTTTCCAGTGTACTAACACATTGCCCTAATATGCACCAACTGCTCTATTCTCTAAGATACTTTTAAATATTTAGTTTTCTTGAACTTTCCAAACACTTCTGCACAGTGACACCCCTGAATACTAGTCACACACTTCTGCTCACAGTGACTCCTCTGGAACATCTCTGCACACAGTCACACCTGGTGATTCTGCTGAATATTGTGTCTATGCTTCATTTAGCTTGCTTTGCTTATAAATGTTTGTGATTATATTGTTGTGTTTCTGTTGATTGAAGATATATTTGGGGCAACAATGCAAACACCTGTCTAATATTTCAAGTTAATATTCACACAATGAAGACACATTCATAAACAATTGCAACATGTACAGTCTGAATGCATGGAAGTACAACAGACAGTAACAGCATATTAACATGTCTATAGGGGGTGGGGGGTGGGGGTGGGGGTGGGGGTGGGGGGAAGGGGGTGAGTAAGAGGGGTTATGGGAGAGAGACAAGACGAGGTTATTAAATATGTGTCCTTTCCAGTGATACAGTGATATGATCTTTTTCAAACTGATGTTCTTCACGTGATATGATAAAACCGTTCAGAAATTGAGACATTCGCTAACTGGATTCACATATTTACAAGGATATCTTTTTCTTTTCAAAGTTCAACCAACATAAAGGTGAGATGCCATTGATTTTGGTGATAATATGATTATCGGAATATCTAGAGTACAGACACACATTGGATGTGTAATTAGACCCCCATTGCATTGGTGTGAGACATTTCACACATATTCTATTTAACCTTTTGCAATGTATGCTCGAACAGCTCATCAACCTTTTTGACTGTTTTCGTAATGTAGTTATGTATATCATATCAGTCGTTGAGCAGTCTGACATCATTGGCGACAAGATGATATCTAAAAGAACGATTTTGTTCTTGCATATTCATTTGGAATATAAAAAAAACTGAATGCATTATTCGAGGCCAGATCTCGATCTGATACGGGTCACCTATCCATTGTCTAATGTGATACTTTTTTTTACAACGACTGGCTTGCGCGGCAGGCTTTGCATTAACATGATGTTACATTTAATATGGTTAGCACCATTCAACGAAGACCCTCCTGACATCAGTTGTGGCAACGTATTGTGTGTGGTTGATGCCCAAATGTGATACGTGTAATTCTACATACAGTTCACACATGTTCCAATACATGCGAAGGATGAGATCATGTTGACACGTTTATCCAAACACTTCAACAGGGTAACTGTTTTATACTGGTAATTGCACGCGACCCGGTCATTTGTTACGCCAAGTAAGGACGTGCTAAATGCTATACTGTCATTCTTAATTTGCACGGCATTTCATGTTCCCTCAACTTTTGAAATACATGTATTAAGAAATAGTCATTTAATGCATACAATCACGGTTTTCTTGACATATTTCAAATCTTTTATCTAAACGTATGCAGGCCTACATTTGATTTGTATACACAGGTATATTGGATAAACTTATAGAGTGCATGTACATGTATGCAAATAGTACAATTTACATTTGCAAAAAGTATAGAGGGAAAAGAACAATTCTGGATGCTATGATCACTAATGGCAACCCTTATCCACGTACATGTAGCCGTAAGTCGTAGTATGACGTTCATAGAAAAAGAATTACACGTATTTTCTTTTAAAACATACGACCTGCTTTCTACACACAATGATGCATACAATACGTGTTATCCAGCGTACTTAGTTCCTCAAACCCGTCTCACGGCGTTCGCGTTATTTTCTCAAACACTTCCGGCTAAATCAACGTGCGTCAAATTTGTCCAGTATGATTTTAAATGACGAAGATCTAAAGTTCTGTCACGCGTTACCTCTAAAACCCACTCAATAACTTCTTTACAGCATACTGATACGAACCGTTAATACCTTATTTATTGTTAGCATTAGGCCTGAAGATTACGAAATACTTTGAGTACGAGTTCATGATCAAACTAAACGTTTATATGAGGATGTGCGAACAAAACATTAATTTGATGATGAAGTCGCCGTAAAAAATATGTTTCGTAATGTCGTGGCCAGGTATTCCATATGTTAAGGTATTTCTTGCAAAGCAAATTACAATCCCTATTCCGCGAGTACTATCATTTCTGACTGGCTAACACCACAAACAATTACGCGTATCAATTTCCTAGTTTGACAACATGTAAGTAACTGTGAGAGCCCTGCAATGAGTCAGATACTTTTTAAAGAAATAACTCCACGCACTTACCTATATACGATACCTTGATTTGTTGTTCTTTGAACAAACTGTATGAACTTTGACTAGCGCATCACATTTAAAAGAGCAGTTTCTGTAGTTGCTCTAAAATGTTGAGGGCATTGCTATTTACTTCCAATTACCGTACTGTTCTATGAGAGTAGATGTGTAATTACATTATGACCACACGTGGGGAACCACTTGGGAGGAATGGGTCCACAAATTAATCATATCGTGAAGATATGTAATAGCTACAAACACCTCTCCCGGAGAGGGCTGGAGATGTAGGATAGTGTATATGTTTTCTATACCTAGGGGACGCTCGAATGTCTCATTCTTTTATAATGTAGCGTCTCTGACAACAGCTTATCAATTGAAGTCCGATTCTGTCGACGTTACAGGTATTTAGAGATACGGTTATACGACGGTGAGTATTTCTACGCTAAGATTGATATATACGTCCTCGTTACCTGGTATGTGCATGTACGTGTGCATATGCATGGTTTTAGCATGTGGTTGAGGCTCTGTTGATAGTGCGATCTATATATGAACGACGTACTACGTAATAATGTGTGTAAATCAATTCACGGTATCCATGAATGAGTTGATTGATCAATATGTGTCTGCCTGTCGGACGTCTATTAATCCTCTAGTATTGTAATATATTCTAATACATTCAAATTGAAGCCAAAATTGACTTCAACATTTATTGAGACTATAATTATATGTGTTGAAGTCTAACAGCTTTATTTTTAACGAGTCATGAGATTACGTCTGATAATTTACAATAATTTGACCCATAGATCATTGATTGCGTGCAATTGTGATATCTATTGCCGGGCATCGAATACCTGCGAATAGTCGGTACTATTTACAGTTCAGTGAACTGGTGAAGACGTACTAGTAATGTCAGACAATACTTTTGTACATTTACATCGACAAGTACGACTGCTTTTACTTCGAATTCCAACTGCAATATTGTTAATGCTATGCACTACGGTACTAGCGTATACCAAGTTAACTACTATGCAACCTCGGCTTCTCGGCAAAACAACTTAGCGGTCTGCAGATGTTTTGTGGAGAAGCCGTCTACCAAATTTTCGAATCTACAAGTTCTCGAAGAGTTCTTGGAGCACATCAACTTTTTGAAATTATTCGTTAAAATCTAGTTTTGTCACCAATTGAAAGTTGAATTTGGTCATTATTTACACTGTTTTTGCCAATTGTTTCTTAAAAATATATGCATACATAATAAAATAAAATACTGTTTACTAAAATGTTACCAATTATACCAGGGTATCCTTTCACCCAGCTCTCTTATCCACTAAGAGATCATAACACTCTTTGTACCGGAAGCCATGTTGAAACCATCTAAATTTACTTTAAAAATCACACCAAATAACAACTAATTCAAACTATGTTGTCAACATAGTGATGAAATACTTACTAATTTAGAATGTATTTATATGTATTGCTTACCATCTATTATGACATGCTATCCAATCTAGGTATTGTTTAGCCATTTATTGTTCAATAGTGGCTGATAATACTACTAGAAGATATCGCATATCTGAGATTAAAACATAACTGCTGTAATCATGCAGAACATATCGTTTTCAGCATTGACGTTCTACCAATGTCACGACATTTCCACGTCACAGAGAATTTGTTGTGTGAATACATCGGAAAACATTGATCTAAAATTAATCTAACGGTGTCGTGACCAGAAACCCAAAATAGCATTCCCTAAGTAATTAGTAATTTCACATATATCTTCTGAATAATAATAATAATAATAATAACAACAACAATAATAATTGTAATAAAAATAATAGTAATAATAATAATAATAACTAAGAACAATGATTATTTTTATTAGTATACAATGTGCATTGATATTGCGCCAAATTCATGATAAAAAGCGAAATCATAGAGCTACATTGCCAGGGTCAATGGATTAGTCGTCCTCACACAACAGGGATACTTATTCCGTCCAGGACCCACTTCATTGTTGTACCACAATGGAATAAGAACCCCTGTGGTGCGACTTTGAGTATCAGTGCACTTTCATGTTCTTTCTCAACACCCTGGGAATCATACAACTTGAACCCACGCTGAAAAGATGTTATTTCCGCCAAACACATAACGTGATCTAGAACACGACGCCCTTTCAATGGAATGAATGGAATGCTTTTTACAACGGTTAATTCTACTTTAAGGTAAATTAATGTATTCTCAAAAACCATCTCACTACGAGACCTTCACTACGTATATATAGAACACAAACGCAAAGGAAGAGAGCCATTTCCGTCAAAGGCTATGGTCACCTGTTGATTGATAAACTTGTCATTGACAAGTGGTTATATGTACTTCCTGCACTGGGTTAGGATCGACCCAAGACACACCCATTAATTTCCATAAGTTGCTGTCTTCTAGATAGACAGTCCGCTTTAGTTTCAGGTATGCCTGCACACACCTGAAACATGAATGAATAGTTTCACTTTTATGTCTTGCGACATATAGACGGTATAATAGTTTGAGAATATCCTTCAAATAGCTCTATTTTCATTAGTCCGCGTACCACGTGACCTACGCGAAGAAGTGGCCAATCGCACGTACCGGCAGCGACATAGTGACACACTGACTACATTGATAAATCCATTCATTGAAAAAACCGTCAAATACGTGGGCATGTGTATGTAGAATCAATAGAAGGAACGTGCCGCCGGTAAGGGACGCTCGTAGTATCCCACAGCGAATTGCGACATGAATTACGACAGCGTTGAACTTCAATGCTGATCCGTCCCGCTTTCCGTGAACGCTTTAGGCACTTTTAGATGCATTCACTAGGGACTAGATCCCTCTCAACACCCGTTGTATTGCGTCATTGGTATCACGTACACATCTTACGCACGGTAGCGGGGCATTCCGTGCCATCAACTGGCTGGAGTTAACTGTCTATATTGTTAATTGGTTTATCATTGTAAGAAGTCAACACCAATTGCTAATCTAACGTGACTAATTCCAGGGGTATCAATGTAAGTCAGATCTTAGATGTATTTTCAGTTGCGTGATATATTTGTATATCTTTGGGTTTTTATTTTTTTTACCTCTGTATTTCAATCTAGGCAACAATGGTATCGATATCAAGCGGAGAAATAATTGAAATGTTATGTTTGGAATTCCATTCGGTTTCAGATATTTATTTTACGATTCCAATATTTTTGTTGGTACAGAAGCGTTATTTTGGTTCAGTTCACAGAAAACCACCAAGCCGGAAGCCATACTTTATTTGTTGAGCTTTTGGAGCTTGTGTAGCTTTAATAATGTGCGTTATTGCATTAACACTTTCACTTGACAAGTCACCTTGAAGTTCTGAGGAGAGACCATAATACATCACGGTAAGACACGTCCGCTCGGCTGATGTCAACTAAACTCCGTCAAATATTTGACGGAGTTACCGTTTGGTCATAGTAGTAGTGGTTCCGAGAATGGGAGATGTACTGAGATCCAATGTCAGTGATTTCTGTATTTGCAAACAATCATTATCAGCTCATGCAGTCATTCCACTTCTTGTGCCATCCACGGGAACTGTATACGTACTTGAACTGTTTTCAGTTTCATTAATAATACCCGTGGGACCCTTCGTTATTTTAACCGTGAGAGGTGCGTCAGCGAATGATGACATTGATTGACAGTCGGTAAACTAGCTTGACGGGAAAGCTGCGTTGCGCTACCTTTGGTTCGTATAGACAGAAACCGACAAACACGTCGCAGGAGACATACCCTCACACGGCTAAGATTGCGAATGCTCCCACGGGTAGTGCTAAGGAAGGAAGAATATCCGGTGTATTACACGCGTTGGCTGTTCCCTATCTCCGACAACATTCTCTGCATCTGAGAATACCTTTACATCGGGCGGGGTCTGGGATATTATATCACGATTCTGCAGTCCGGGCGCAAATCGGGCCGTACGTCACGTAAGTAATCTGTCGTAGGCCTAGATTTACGTCCGGACTACGGGTACGACCCTTTCGTGAAACTGCGGACCTATGTGATTGTAGTCCAATAAGCTACGATCACCGGAATTCGAAATGTGATGTTTCCTGTAGGTTTTGCTTCAATTTCCTGTCCACCGCATAGCGTCTGTCTATGCCCATGATTATATACGAAGGGTGTTGATATGAATTTTATGCATACTTATGCGTACTCGATCTGCCTAGTGCATATCGTAAGCTTAACGTATGCATGTGTTCGATAAGATTGTAACGATTGATATGCCATAACTTTGTTACCATATGGTGTGTGGGTGTGGGGGTGGGTGGATGGCAGTATATGCACATACAAGTGCACTTCGGTTACCGTGTTCCTTGCCATCTGTTACTTGTTACGTGTGCACATCCTTGTGCATTCAGTTATATGCATGTGCATGTACGTGCACCAACAGGTGTTTCGACTTCCCGTACTGCAACGTCCCTGGCGCAAGTGGCCTTCGTCAAGAGCAGACCACCAATGAAGTGGACGTTCCAGAGGAGATGATACGGAGCTTGCTCTCTAACATACCGACAATTAGTGCTATTGAGAGATCCCACTTTAGGACCGTGCTGCAGTAACAACTGAATGCATTCCGTGAAGTTCCACAGGCTTTCCTGTGGTATTAGCAAGAGAGGTTCAGGAGTATAGACTTCGCTCTCCAGCCTATTGTAAGGTATGACATACAACAGATTCTCACAATGTTCGCATTGCAATTGGTATGTTTGCCTCCTGTGTGCTATACGGAGATACATTCATCTTTTAGGGTTAAAATTATACAATCTTTTTTTTTTACATATTTCATGGCAAAACGTATTTTACCAGAAAGTATGTAATTTGATTTATCTACAGAAATATTTTGGGCAACAAGCTACATTTTCCGCATGTCCCACTGTTTTGGAATATTTTCATATGCTTTCATATGTTCATTTTTTTGTTGTTGTGATATTATTGCGAGAAAATAATTTTTAAAGAGAAGAAAATATCTTAAACCATTGGGACAATTTAGCTTGTAGCTAACAGTTGGCATGAGTTGCTTCTGTAGACGGATGTTGGTATTGTAGACGGATGTAGATATTGTAGACGGATGTTGCTATATAATAGAATGTCGCTTCTACAAAAGGCGAATGCCGGTTGCTACTGTAGACGGATATTGCTAGTTTTAAAGGCATTCGATCACAGATGGTTGACCTAAGTAAAGGTGTTCACTAAAAAGTAACTACTGATGCACTTATTTACCAAGTGAATGTACTTTGCAGTTGTAGCTAAAATCTAGTCCAAAACAACTATAACTATCTGTTATATTATGCATTTAATGGATTATACCAGGTATTACTACTGTAAATAGATGTTGATACTATAGACGGAGTTTGGATGTTGCTGTTGCTAACATATAATTACAGGATGGTAATAATCTCGAATGTTACTATTGTATTCGGATGTTAATACAGTTGCTATTGTACTCCTCGATATATGAATATCTAGGCGGACGTGACTAGTATTGTTACATGTATATTCATATAATCGGATACAAATTCGATGTCGCTATGCAATTGGGATGTTGCTATTGTTGTTATCATAGCTTTGTTACTAGTTGTTCATGCAATCCTATGTTGTTGTTGGTGCTACTGTTATCGCATGTTGCGGCGGTACGGTCGGCTGTTCATCCAGCAACACATTAACTTTTCATAATATGCATTTTATACCGCGGAATATGTCGCACCATCTGTTGCAAGTATTGCACCTCAGCGAAGTCGGCGGTGCGAGTATTCTGCTATATACGTTAATCATTGCACCTACGTGAATATATACTCGGGGAGGTTTCGTCCTGTTACATCACTATGCACTAAGCAATATAACTTGCCCGGTTCATTCGACAGTTGGCACTGGAGGTGATATTCCACATAGTCAACAGGTAGGTGCAAGCTTGCTGTTCAACAACATCCAGTTTGTTCAGCAAATATACCCAATATATGTGAATTATATAATTAATACCATTGCAATGCCACGTTTTGTCGCAGGCAAATTGTCGCCACGCAACTTAATTTACTTGAGCGAGCTATATCAGCTGTCGGGTCAATTAAGGATAGCTTTTTTTTATCACACGTAAGTGCAAGCTACGATCTAATATTGTCATTGTCTAAAGTGATATATAGGTTCGTAAATGTACGAAGATAATGACTAATTTGTTATAACACTACCCGGTTATATCATTTGTGTGGTTGCCGTTCTACAGTTATACATATATGGCAACACCATCGCCATATGGATCGCAAGTACACTTTCTCAACTCCTCGTGGAGTATGTTCCAATGTGTTGCCATCTTGGATGCATAATACCATGGGTGTTCTTCAAAGTCGAGATTGCGTCTCTCAACAGTTAGTTTTATGGAAAGAGAGCAACAATTCCTATACATGTTATAATTGTTTGATGCAATGTGCATGACTATAGCAAGTCTAGCTAAACTGTGTGATCATGGCTACAAACCTACATCCACTAATTATTACATGTACCTGAATAGGAATATCACGAATAGTCCTCTAATACGTGATGTAATTTATAATATTTTTTCCCTTTCACTACAATATGCTACAACTGTTCAGATAGAATGCACCCACGTATGGCGGGAAGGCATCATCGATATGTCAATCAAACGTTGATGTCGTTCTCTTGCATCATCCCAAAGCAAGG
>JAULBP010110685.1:0-10060 GCA_032355345.1 Lepetodrilus pustulosus | reverse complement strand
AATGTACACACACAAAGGGTATATTTGGCTTAATAATTCAGTTAAAATATGGGACTCCCTTTTTTAGATTTGGGACGCGAAAAGTATATCACCACGCGTCCCCGGGACTCCCAAAAATGTAAACCCAAGTTAAACCCTGATATCGTAAGGGCCAGTAGAATTTCAGGTTTTTTTGTAAACATTTATTTGTATCATTATTTGGGCCAGTAAGTTTCCAGCAGTAATTTCGAACACTGGTCACTAGTGAAAATAACTGTCCAATGATAACCTAATGCAGAGACATTCGCGCAGCAACATTGAACTCCATAAATCACTCGCACCCAATGCAGAGATCAAGTTCAACTGTGCAACCGCCTCTGAAATCTCGTGAATCTCTCGTAGGCCAGCACAGGACATGGAACCCGCTCAGTCTTCAAGGCCCAGTTTCATTGTAAACAATGACGTCATATGTTACGGAAGCAACATGTGCACAATATTTAAAATAGTGGTTAACAAGGTTGGTCCAATCTTGGTTCAACTGATTTGCTATGAAATTAATTATTTTAGGTATATTTCACTGCATTTATGTAATACATAAAATGATCAATGTTTTTTTCTCTTCTCAAATATCTTGTATCTCGTGTGGGAGAGTCGCTATTTCCACTTGTGCTTTTACCCTCTCCTTGCTGGATTAGGCACAGACACTGCTCTTTAGGTCATCTCTGGTTGCCTGCAGCAGGGAGAGGGTTAAGATGACAACACAAAAAAATAAGTTCTGACATTAAAGGCGCATGCATGTCAAAATGTCATCATTCATTTATCTTTTGATCTTGTCAGTGTCTGCAAGGTCGGTGAACTATGGATCCGATAGTCTGGTGTCTCGATAATCGACTAGAAATGGACCAAGTTGCGATAGGGATTCCATCAAGAGACGTGTGCACGACCACGAACTGTCACACGTGCCACAACGGCTTCCTCGGCTTGCATTTTGCAGCATCGTGCTCCCATGTGCAGCAATAAAATTGATTTCTGACAAATGCAGTGCATGGAAAGCCTGCAGTTAAAATGGTCCTCTGTATGACTAAGACATGGCACTGGTAACCACGGCAACCTGACTCAGCGCTGGTGATGTATAAATTACTCTCAGTGCTATGTCAGGGCAGTGAATGGACAGGCTATGTTTCTCTTTGATTTGGTAGGTACAGCAATGTGGTACGCCGTTAGTATTGTGAACGTGGCATTAAATATTGATAATTGATTATAATGTGCGACGA
Source organism: Lepetodrilus pustulosus (assembly GCA_032355345.1). NCBI lineage: Eukaryota > Metazoa > Mollusca > Gastropoda > Lepetellida > Lepetodrilidae > Lepetodrilus > Lepetodrilus pustulosus. The sequence goes on along the minus strand of JAULBP010110685.1, from coordinate 8,807 downwards.
TGCCCCCTTTTTAATCAATTCGGTATGTCTGCAGCTTGCGATCCGTTTCCATGATGGAAAGCATGTCTCTACTGTGTCTTGTCGTATGCTACCATCTACTGAATGTTTGTATGAATATTTGTATTAATATCGTTTATATGATGCTGTATTATGACTTGCCATACAATTGCAATTAAACTATTTAATGCTTGCACAAAAGTTTTACCTAAGATAAATCTTATTCACTTTTTGAACTGTTGAAGTACATGTATGTCCGAATATTGCTATGACTAATGTCCAAATGATATCTGTATAATCTTTCAAAAGACTTTAATTTTTTTTTTGTTAAACAAAGAAAGCTGGAAATGTAGAAATGGCGACTTGTTACACTAGTGTGTGAATGCTATTGAATCAACAAGACAGTGTTTACATTGTAGCCCCTCCTGTTCTAAGTCGAGACTAGAACGGTACTGGAACAGTTCCCTGGTAGTATCCAATTGGCGTTGTTGTGCTTTTCGAAGAATTCATTCATTTTCGGATGTCATGATTTTAACTGATGAATGCTCTTTGTGACAATCTAATGAACAAGAAAATCAATAAAGTGTCTCGTCCTGCTGTAAAATTTAGAGTTGGCAACTTTTAAGTTGATCTGAGCTTGGCTATGCTATGCAAGGCAAGCCAGGCCAAGCAAGGCTTTATAATTGATTCCCAGAGGTATATTTATGTATACATACAGCATCATAGTTTCGTTTACAAACATACAAGCTTGTAGACAAACATGTGCATGCAGTAGCAACATATCTGGAAACCTTGTATTGTACCGCTAATCACACATGCATCTTGGCAGTGTATAAATTTTAAGTTTTAATAAAAGACTTAATGGTATTTTTTATTTTTTTAATATCTTTATGGTATAATGGTTTCAACTTTATATATACATTGGTCATTCATCTTGAGATGCTCTTGTCCGTTTAGGTTTAGGCTCTTGTCTGTTAGGTTTAGGCTCTTGTCTGTTAGGTTTACATCGGTAGAATGACGGGAGAAAATGGTTCATATATCAACTTAAATCAATACTATAGTGATCTGTCAGCCTAGTTGCAACTAAAATTAATAATCATGATTAATCTTTGTTGTTGGCATCATGTTTCATTACCACCTACCGTCCTGGGGATTGGCTAAATGACCGAATATTCTAGTGGGAGCATGCATGCCCCCCAACCCTCTCTCTCTATTTTCTCTTTCTCTCTCGTTGCAAATGGGTGAAAGATTCCTGCAGCGATGTTAAACTCCATATACTCTCTCTCTATCTCTCTTCCTCCTCCCCTCCCTTCCCTACCCACCCTCTCTGGATAGTCATTATTGAACTGTCTGGCAGTCAATGACCTTGATCGTGTCTGCTGAAGTAGGTTATCATGCAGCCAGCTGGACGTACAGTTTAACTGACTGGAGACCACAGCATTAGCTAGCGGTTACCGTACATGACCCTCATTGCAAGCTATAGCGGTCAGCATACTCCAACACTAAATGTCTATAAAAATCCATAATCGTAACTTAATTGAGGCACAAGACTTTCTCGTATCTATTGACATTATTTCCCAGCCAACACACTTGCAGGGCTCAACATTAACTTTTTGAGGCACCTGTCCCTGTGCTCTGTTGGACATGTAACTGTAGGTAAAATGCTTGTTAATCTGGGTTAATTCACCTGTCCGCCTGTGTACCTGTCCCAGACAGGCGGACAATCCTTACTGTCGAGCTCTGACTTGCAAAATAACATTAATTATTTCACCACTTCCTATTTAAAAAATTATATACATAAGCATAATCTGTTATAAATAATGCTGGTAATTCAGATGAATTCAAAGGATACATTTGTTAGGTGTTAAACATGTATTCAGGTAAAATTAAATCAGTGAACGAAATAGATGGGGTTCTGGGGGTCATTTAAAATTTGTAATGTTAATATCTGTGACCCCCTGAAAATTGCAGATTTTACCACCATTAAAATTGGGCTTATGGAAAATGACCACCTGATTGAATTTTGAACAATAGGGATGTTCCTTAACCGATGGTCCTGTTTCTTTTTTCTTTTTCTTTTTTTTTAGGGTTTTTATTGTAATATTTTATATTGCTATTATTGGTAATGATCTCTGATTTAAGTATTTATTTATTTGATAATGCTGTCAATGAATATTGTTATGGGAGCGTTTACATGTTGCTAAATTTGAACCTTGCAAAGTTTATGATGTGGGCATTGTAGTACAACTGACAATTGTATATTGAGATAAATAAATGTATGTCTTTCTGTTTTCTTTGACAACTAGCCAACTGGATATTGTGGAGTTAATATGATTTTTGTTTTTGTTTTATGAAATGTTGTGAATTTTTGTTATAGATCAACCCGTCCAAGAAGATTTGGGAGGTTGGCGATGACGGTACAAAGGGAGGCGACGGCGGTAAAACGCAGACCGGGATATTTACTGGCCACCACCCCTGGACCACTCGCGATGACACCTGGAGCGGACCCGGTAACCACTTGACCAATTCTATGGGAATGGTCGAATATGTATTTCTTTTTTAGCGTGGGGTAGTCACATATTGAAAGATAACTGGAGCAGTGACTCCAAACTCGTACATCACTCTATGACTACAATATAAATATTACTGCAGCAAAAACTATATGCCAATAAACCTATGAATTACAAACCTAAGCTGTTCCCATAGCAGTGACTGACTACAAAGCCTGGCTTCTGTTCCACAGAAGGATCGTAGCGCTAGGAGAGTCGTAACTGCCACACGTTAACCTGGTGTTGAGACTAGCGCTATGATCGTTCCGTGGGACATACTCTAGGTGTTATTGTGGAATAAGATATGTACGTGTTGTGCGTTCAGAAACCAACACGCTGGGTGTCAACATGGTGGAGTACGTGCTGGGCGGATCCCCAACGGGGAAAGACATGCAGGCCAGACTGTCGATGAAGGGCTCGTTTCAAAGCCGCTATCAGAGCTCCGTAAGCCACATTTTGTTTGATTTATATTTTTTTTATTTAAAAAAAAAAATAACAAACAAAATTAAACTGTGGATGTGTCCAAATATATCGATGGCGACACTGTAATTACGAAGGTATTTGCAAAATGGATGTTTAAAGAAAATCCATTTTAATATTGGACTTAATATTTCAGTCTGTTGCACAGCAAGACCCCAGTATTGTGGAAGCATCGACTGAGAAGAAGAGCAAGACACCGTCCCCTTTTGAGGATACCCAAGGGGATGGTACGGATGAAAACAAGGACCTCCATCAGAATGGAATTCTTCAGAATGGATTAGACGATGGTTCGGGTTTTCGGTTAGTGTTCATGGTCTTTATTTGTTCTTCTGACCCAAGTCATATATGGGTGCAATATCGTCGCAAATGGGTGAAAAATTCCCACAGCGACATTAAACTCCATAATCACTCGCTCATGGGTGAAATATTCCTGCTGCAACGTAAAGCAATAACTCGATCAATCAATCTTCTGCCCAGGGAAAGTGGTGTAGTAGGAGTTCCAATGTCGTAGCTCTACGGTCTGTCAATGGAACAAGATCTTGAGTATTAGTATGCAACAGAATAGATGTATACTGGCAATGGTTTGATCCCACTATGTGCATTCAGCTTCTCCACATCTGGGTCCTAGAACACATCGTAACTCTTATATGCATAAAGTTGCGACTCGTAGCACTACAGCTGTTGCTTTTTAGATGTAATGATAGGATACAAATGTATTTATCATTAATTTTGTCAGTACTTGGAGGTTTACTGCAACACTATGCCCTGCAAGTTTTGTCGCAAATGGGTGAAAGATTCCCGCAGCTACGTTAAACACCATATTCACTCACTCATGCTGCAAGTATTGTAGTTTTCCATTGTCATAGACTTAAGCGGCAATATGATATATTCTCTGAGGTCGTTTGACACTTTGTTTTAATCAGAAGTGGCAGTCGACAGACATCGCCCACTGGTCACGACGACGGGAAAGCAGTCTCCCAGGCGCTACAGCTGGACCCAACCAAGATGGCTATGAAGCCCGACAACGACTTCTTGGACCAGCAGCCATCGCTGGTGGCCCCACACCACGGGGGCTTCCAGCTGGACGCGCCCCAGTTTGAGCCCGTCGGCATCGACCCTGGACAGTTTGACTACAGCAACCAGATGATGCCTTCCATGGACAGCCCCAACTTCAACATGGACTACAACCAGGTGAGCGGACCGCCAAGGATTCCCCTGGCCCCGCCGAGATTATCATTTCTTGCTCATATTGGGAGTTTTATTTATAATCTCCATATAAAATTTGAAAGCATAAAGCATGAAATTGTATACAGAAAGTTTCGTAAGCTGGGTTCTGTGTGTTCACGGCTTTGACAGCCACATCTGCATGGTGCAGTTATCACTTGTTCCATCGGTACCGATTGATGCTCGCAGGTTTTATACAAAACTTGGCACTATGGATATATTGTTCTAAATTCTAAATTTAAAAGAATTAAATTGGATCTGTGTTTGTCTACTGCACGTATTGTCTTTCCTTAGTAGAACTGAATAATTTTGTATATTTTTTATTTTAAATGTGCCATTTACCCATTCTTGTCGCGTATGAGTGAAAGATTCCCGCTGTGATGAAAAACAATAATTCACTCGCCAATTCTGTTATTGAGGCTGATCTCTTTCAGCTTATGCAGCGTCAACAACAGCAGCAGCCAATCGCTGTTCTAACACAACAACAGTACGCTCTCGCCACACAGCAGCAACAGCTGGGTAGGTTACCTATGTCGTCACGTGTGTCTGTGTTTGCATGACAACCCTCCCAACTTTACCTGTCGGAACAGGCATCTTGCAGCCACAGGGAGTGCACTGGACCTTTTGGGGGTTTTCTATGCTGTTCTAACATTTGCTAGGGATATAGATTTACAGAATTTTATCCAGGAATGCTGGAAATTGTCTCATGAATGTGAAAGTGGTTGTATTTGTGTTTGTTGATCTTTACCCATTAGCTTTTTCTGTCTTGGCCGTGATGACAATTTTGTTTATGTCCGTGCCACATATTGGACATGACACTTTGAATGAACACACACACACACACACACACACACACACACACACACACACACACACACACACACACACACACACACACATCTATGGAAATACTAGCATACAGAGAACCATGGCGGATACTATCCTCGTACCCAAGGGATACTTATTACCTTCAGGACTCTCTCCGTGGTACCCCTGGCACACATCTAGCGGTATACTCGCGCAATCAGCCAACTAATGAAATCATTTACCCGATGAATTTGCTGTAAAAATCTATCCAATGAAATAGATGTTATCATTGTTCTATTTATAGACTTTGCGCACGTTTCTCTCTAGGTGTGTGCCAGGGGTACCATACAGAGATCCCTGAACGTAATAAGTACCCCTGTGCTGCGAGGATGAGCGCGTGTGTAAGTGTTTGTGTGTGTAAGTGTTTGTATGTGGAAGTGTTTGTGTGTGTAAGTGTTTATGTGAGTGTGTGTTAGTATGTGTTTGTGTGTGTGTGTGTGTGTGTGTGTGTACGTGTTAATGTGCGTGTGTGATTTGTGTGTGTATACGCGTTACGTGTGTGAGTTTGTGTGAGTGAATGTGTGCGTGTGTGTGTGTGTGTCTGTGTGTGTTAGTGTGTGCATGTGTGTGAGTTTGTGTATGTGGGTGTTTATTTGTGTTTGTATGGTTGCGTGTGTGCGCGTGTCTGTGTGCGTGAGCGCATGTGTGTGCGTATGTATGGATGCATACCTTACATCTATACGTAATAACACATTGCAAGAATAAGATCGTGAAATGCAATTGCTGTTGTATGAATAGATTTAACATTCCGCAAATAATAGTATTTATGTTATCATGTTTATGCATTCTCCATGGAAAATACGTAAATACAGGATATGGTTTGTATCTGCCCTTGAAAGCTAGGCTATAGAGGACAAGGAAAGCACCTGCAACCACTTGTCGATGGGCGATCATCCATACTGCTAAATGAAAAACCTAGGCTGCTGTTGCTTCTGTAATAGAAAAGAAATTAAGCTAAAGAAAACGGGGAATACAATTTGAAATAATCTTTAAAGGCATATATATCATCATACATTTCAATAGGAAAAAGCAATGTTTACAGATTTTACTTTAAAGATTTTAAGTAATTCTTTTCCCTTGTTTTATGTTCACAATGTCATTATTGCGTCAGACTCATCATTCCAGTGTAGCGATGGAAAGATATTCCCTTCGAAAAGACCTAAAAGAGGGGTGTCTCGATAAAGGACCATGCCCCTTCCCCTATTGATGTAAGCCTAGTTACCAGTGGCGTAACTGCAACGTAGCCATAAAGCAAGGGCTTGCATGCACTTTGAAAATGGGGATCCGATAATTTTGTCCGTGAATAACATTAAAAGTCATAGTGCACCTGCGATCAACACTGATCAGTATACAGCTGAATGCATATTGGCACTTCTCCATGCATATTATTATTACTCAAAGCAATATTATAGCTGACGCTGAGAAATCCATTGTAGATTTTGAAAGAGGAAATCCTAAATTAATTGTTTACTTGATCCCTCTGCAGGATTATTTCACGATCATGACAAACGATTCATAGTGGAATTGCGACAGTATTTCAATAGCTCATGTTACATTGAAATCAATAATAATTCTTCGTGTATGGCCATCATTCATATGAACGACTTTTGTTAGGATCTACTTTACTTGTTTGGTCAGTCACGTTTCAATGTATACACTTGCATAGGAAGGGTAATACATTATATAGAGAAACTGAAATCAATCAATAATATCAATCAATCAATGTTAGATTTACTGTTTAAGGCATACATATAGAGATATCAACGATAGTCTTGAACGATCATTGTACCAACATATTGGTTGTTCAACTCCAACGATTGTATTGCTGAAATATAGTGTATAATATTGGTACTGTGACCGAATTTAAATACATATGAAAACATTTATCATGACCATGATACTGTCATTCTTGTATATCAACGGGCAAAATTCAATCAAAAAGAACATACTAGTCAAAGAGAATAATCTTAGAGAGTTAATATATCCACTTTTTTTAAAATAATAAAAGAATCCCCGCTATCTAGAGCTGATATTCCGAGGTGTCAAACAAGTAACAACGTGCTTACAGAAACCATTTGTTATCAAAAGTATTGAATGCGATCAGCAAATTGCAGTACTGTAAATGTAGACTTATTGCTAATCTCACGTGTCTTTAAATATTTAGTAAAACTTTATATAACCATTGTAAACCATCGTATTTTAGACAACGTTTCGTCCTTTTTCGGACTTCTTCAGGTATCATGATGTTCACATTCTGCTCTATTTTAATCTCAACTTTGAACAACACACGCATGTAGTTATCTCCCTTGCGGGTCCTCGGGTCCCAAGTTTGGACTCGAGTCTTTGAAAAAAAAACGTCCTAGGATGAATATCCCCATATTTCAGACCCGTAGAGTAAGATTATATCGAAGGCTTTTAATATACCGTCCAAAGGTAGGTCTGCATTTCTTGCTTTCTTAAGGAGGGTAAACATTGCTTTGGATGCACTATTAGATCATTGATTTACAGCTAGATTACATTTACCATTTCTGCTTAATTTCAGACCTAAGTATTGGTAACTGTCTACACTTTCTATGTTGGTATGTAATGTCCAATATTAAAACATTTTTTAGCCGGACTCCCACCAAATTTCACAATCTTAGTTTTCTGCTTGTTTAAGTTTAACTGCCATTTGTTACAATATTATTGATGGCATTCCAGCAGTGTTGTTCAGTCCTATTGTTAAAGTTGTTGTTCTGACATCTAAGACTAATTGCTAACGGGTTTCTTTTTGTTCTTACGAGGTAGTTGTTTCAAGTAAAACAAGTGCCAAAACTATATATTGTGTCCGATTTTCGCATCAGAAAAACAATATATGTCAACCATCCGCGATAGCATGTCTTTAATATTTGTTTGTTCCACTTAAATCTCCATGCTAGAGTCAACCGGAAATGCACTAATGAACGGCGCCTGTACTGTCTACCGTATATCCAGCAAAGAGAGGGTTGATATAACCATGAGTACACACAGCGCGGATAGGTCATTCGTCATCGGTATTCTATTTTATAGATGTACGTATTCTACACATATTCTTCCTCTAAACGCTACATTTTCTGTACATATTCATTTCCTGATAGGATACTTCCAGTATACACGTATGGGCCATGGGATAAGTACACTGTAGCTAAAGTTTGTACTGGAGGTAGTAATGCATTTTTCAGTTTCAATTTTATTATCGGAAAAAAACCCACCAAATGATGGTACATGAGAAATACAGGGACAAATGTACAGAATTAATTAACTGTATTAACTATGATCAACATGAGGGATGCGGTCTATGAAATGTAATCGTAGAGCCCTGAATTGTAATACTTTACCAAAATTGTAACACCGCCTCTGAATTGTACAATAAAAACTGCTCTGAATTGTCATACCGTAAACTCTTGCTCTGAATTGAGTGTAGCAAAAATTGCCTTGAATTGCAATAATCGACCGACCTAAGTTGTAATACAAAATGTCTTAGAATTGCAATATTTCCGAATCAAATTGTTTCAGGTTTAGCGATTCAAATTATAATAACATTAACTTATGGAACTTGCAGATAATACACATTTCTTTATGAATGGAAATACCGGCATTCTCTCTCTCTCTCTCTCTCTCTCTCTCTCTCTCTCTCTCTCTCTCTCTCTCTCTCTCTCTCTCTCTCTCTCT
>JAULBP010110674.1:0-10061 GCA_032355345.1 Lepetodrilus pustulosus | reverse complement strand
ACTATCACAAATGAATGTAGTTTACATTTATTACTCAAATATAGTGCTACGTGCTCATAAAAATCTGTGATTGTATGTCTTTAACGTCGCTGCGGGAATCTCGACATACAGTCATGTATATTATGTAGGGTTTTTACAGTTTTGTAGAACGGTGTCGTAACTTGCGTTTCACGAAAGTGTCGTGCCAGTAGTTCCGGGCCAATGCGATGTTTACGTCATTTCCGGTTATAATACAGGATGGAGTATTCCCTGATTTACGTCCGGATAACTGTAAGACACGTTCGTGAAGAGGACATGCCATCAAAATGGCAACGCTTTATATTCATAGCTTTTTCATTAAAATTACAATGCAAAATATTTGTTGAGAATGCAATCGCAGTGAAAACACCTGGCGCCGACTGAAATTACGATTGAAACCATTTGAGTATCCGATTGTAATTCGTTTATGAATGTCCATATTCAATTTAAAATCGAACATGAAACAGTAATAAGTCAAATGGCCCCGAGATTACACAACTTTTTTTAGTACGATTTCATGCTCAAGCTTAAATTTTATACGGGGAGTTGAGAATGAAATCGTACTCGAAAGGTCTCGTAATCTCAGGGCAGGTCTTCGATTATTTAGATTAACTCGTTTTGTCTTAACTTATATACTGGTGATTATTCTACTCATTGTAACTCTGTAACATTGTAACACGGCTGACATCTGTTCTCCAGATTACAAAGAGGCGTTCGAACTGCTGGACACGGATGGCGATGGAGTCCTCACCATGTCGGAGGTCAAGGCCGTAATGAGCGCCGTCGGCGAGCCCGCATCCGACTCCGACATACAGGACGTTATGTCCGCCATAGACAAAGATGGTAATAATTGTAGTGCAACTATTTATGCCGACACATGGAATATGCATGTACCTACGCACAGCAAAAAGAAAACAATATTTGATTACGATTTATAATAAGGTAACCCAATCCTAATATAAACCAATTATAAATTGCTATGGCCGTATTCGATTCACGTCTCGGTAAACTCTAGGGTGCCACTCATTGATGAAATTTCCAATAGACCACTTCGTGTTTTAACCGGAAGAGGTCACGAAAGGTCATAAGTATGCTCCTCACCGACAGGAGTATGCATTAAAACGATATTATATTCTTCTTCCTTACATGTTGATAATATACTCTGGGTGAAAAATCAGTTAAGTCGAAGAAGTTGTCCATCTTTGCCATTCCATTCAAATACTCACTGCGCATGATCCATGACCAAACAATATAGAATCGAATCGAATACAACATTTCCAAACTGACTGTCGTTTGGTTACATGCGTTGCCATGCATCGAGTGTAAAATGGAATACTACAGTGATATCGTAGATGACCCATACGGCTTTCTGTGTCTTTATAGCCCTGGGAAATAATTTACGTTACATTCTGACGTGTTGCTCAAGGTGAAAACTAGTGTAGCCCTGCACATTGGAAAATAATTTGCTTTTCCGCCAAGGTCATAACGGAACCAATGAACGTCGGCATTACCCTGACATACCTCCGATAGATAAAGAAGCATTTACCTCATATATTGGTTTACAACAGTGACAGTATCCCGTGCCTTACGTAATATGCCGGGTTAATTGTGTGCACCGGAAACGTATAATGGCAACAGTGTCGTTTTGTTTGACAACCATACTAGCATTGTTAGGTTTATACTCAACAAAATAAATTAAGGACTGGCATGTTTTGTAGCGACGCTTTTTAACAAGTTTCGGAACTCGGCTTGAGAAATGTTGGTGCCATTCTTCTTTCAATGCGTTTATAATTTATTTAACCCTCTCCCTGCTGCAGGCAACCGGAGATGCCATAAAGAGCAGCTGTGTTTGAGCATAATCCAGCAGGGAGAGGGTTAAGAGTACTTGGACTTCGTACAATTTTTGAATTTTATCTTCTTTAAAATATTTTATACACGCGTTGTTCAATTTATATATATCCAAAAGGTCCACTGGTCTTTGTTGAGTATAGGAATACCGTAGGAATGAAAGTGCCTTGCAACCCGAAATATAACCAATTATATGTAGTATGTACTTTTGCTATGAATGTTGCACAATTACACAATCGATGGTATTACAATCCAAACGTTTATCTCGGAATGTTTAGCCTATTGCTGATACTTAAGAGTATTGTTTCACACTCACATTATTCTTATGCATTTTTCATGCGGACAACCTTCTCTCCTGCATGTATACATCTCTATATTGCCTAGGCGACGGTGTTGTGACATTTCCTGAACTCGTGAGCGCAATGGAGAAGTTACGCAAGGACCTGGGTGATGACGTTCTCCTCGAGTCATTCCGAATGTTCGATAAGGACGGAGATGGCCGAATCAGTTCGGCCGAACTAAAAGATGTGTTCCGGAGTTTGGGCGAAGATTTTAGTGATGAGAACATTGCGAACATCCTTAAAGAAGCCGATGCCAACTGTGATGGATATATTAATTATGAAGGTAGTAATATTAAGGCCGCCTAAGTGGGCCAAATTCTATTTTGGATCCGGTTTAAAAGATTCTGGTGACGTCACATTATGTGTGGCTGTTGTTTTGTTTGTATGTATTACGTTGTAACCCGATTCAGAGTCAATGGCTGAACACATGCTGAACAATATGATTTATCTCTGAATCGAATAGAGATTTAAGCACATGATCCGTATTAACGGCGTATTAAGATTTTTCCTGGAGTGTAGTCAACCCAAGGCTTATTACTCGTGTTTGGTTTCCACCAGAATTTGGGAAGTTCGAAAAACAGGCACATACTTAAGCGTCATATTATCAAGCCCCTATCATAGCTCTAAAGAGAGCATCTATGAATTTTAATATAACGGGGAAAATATGGAAACAAATCTACAAAATGTATATGACGCGGTCCACTATAGGCCTACCATTCAAAAAAATCACGATTATATGTGTGGCGATTGTCAGGAGGTTTGTAGATGTAATTATTTAGAAAATATATAATATAGATATAGACTACTACAATATGTGCGGCGGTCTGTTCTTGCCATCCTCGAAACTCCGTCCAGCATGCCTAGATGTAACATCCGACGGATGTTACTATAGTAGTAGGCGTGATTGCCGCGGTTTTTGAGGTTTCTTCATGCATGCTCTACCAATTTTAGTGCAATTCAAAATGATAATACATCGTGATTTTTCATTTCAGAATTCGTCACTTTGATGAACATGCTGTGACGTCAGACCGTCGTTCGGCCTTTTCCTGTGTCTAGGGATGTGCTAGTTCTGTGTTCGGCCCTATGACATAACATGGTGTATATAGACTCACTTGAAGTTGTGATCGGCCCAATCACCTGCCAATGTGATGACATTTTTGGCCTTAGAAAATATGCATTTTGTCCCAAACAAGATGCATTCGGGTTTTATGAAATGTTTGGGGCTACAACAAGTTTGTGTCTGGCCCCAATTTATTTAGTATCTATATTTTATTTATCTATACGCCGTATAGCATCGATCTAACGCATTATGCACGTCTGCATCACGTGACATGTCATTATGATTCATACCATCGCACCATTGTCTACTCATTGTATAATGTTTCACTTTTTAATATCGCCAAATAAATCACGCAATTTATTCTGAACTCAGAATACCCTTATCTTTTATCCATCGACAACGGTTTAAAGGCATACTATCACAGATAGTTATGATTGTTTTGGACTAGTCACAACTGCAACGTGCATTCACTTGACATACGAAACATAATGTTTGTACTTCCAAACACCTTTCCATTGCTGTTTGGTAGACAAAATATCACTGCACCCCCACGATAATATGAAACGAAATTTTTTTTACTAGCGGTATTCAATCTGTAGGCCACTACTTTCGCTTTCCTCATTATATGCATACAAAGGGGCATAACTGGTCTGTCCTTTCCTGGAATTCAAAGTTTTAGGCCTCGATTTCTTAGAATTCCTTCACAAATCAACTAATGCTTTAAAGACAAGATAATTAGTAGTCCGTCGCACTAATTATTATAAAATATGAAATTTATTATAAATATCAAGTGTTGGGGAATAAATATACCAATAAATAATTCGTTTGGCCATTAAATGTTACTATCACGGCTGGTTGGCCTATAGTAACATTTAATTTATCACACTTTGCATTCCAGTTTCGACAAACCGTGGATAGGAATACATGAGTCGGGTTCAACTTTAGTAATCGATGATGACCAGTGTAGCGATGTCAGCAATGAAGCTATTCTCAAATACAGCAAGGCAAAAGAGGAATGCTACCGTATTAAAGATAACGGAATCGACAGGCATGACTGTAGACAGTCCAACCAGTTCATTTGCCAGAGATATATCCGTAAGTAAAATAACATAACGGTGAATGGTATGTCACGTCACCTTTATCTTCCCATAGTCTATATGGTGCATAACTCCTAGAACCATTTATATTGGTCAGTTAACTCACTTTTCCTACGCATGTCGTGGACAGGACTATTATGTTCATTGATAGCATTAACTACGAAATTGCTACAGACCATATTTTTTAAGTAATCATCCCTTTGACTGAACTATTGCCTAAGCATTCTTTTAAAAACCCAGACATTTCGACTGATTTCAAATTGTTATTTTTGTTTTTAGCCGACTTCGTTAGCAGTTCGCTCGTAATAAAGGGCAACGCAAGGGTACCGGAGCCATGCAGTAAAATAGGTGAGATCCCGGTTGAATCTGTACAACAACAAAAATAATCTATTATCGTATGTGTACTATATGTTGCCGACTGCATTGCCATTTGAATCAGTTCATGGTTACTGGTAGCTCTTTGGGAATATACAAATCGGAAATAAACGGAATCATTTCATATAAACATTTATCTATCCAAATATATATATATAGATAGATAGTAATATTAATCAGACGAATTCGTTTAAAGGCATAATATCTCAGATAGTTATGGTTGTTTTGGACTGTTTCTTAGCAACAACTGCAACATACATTCACTTTACATACACGAAATCATTTTTGTATTTTCAAAAACCTTTCCACCGCTGTATGGTAGGCAAAATTCCATCCCAACAAAACCATTAAAGAACGGTTCCAGACTTTCAGTTTAGTTACAATGGCATATAAATAACCAAATAACACAAAGTTGTAAATAATTTTTGCATAAACTTAATGTGGTGAATATTTGTTCTAGTAATAGAAAAAACAAAAGTGACCATTTTCATGACCTTAGTGCGATTATTTTTCGTCCGTCTTGCATGTAAAACCCAACTTTTCGATGCTCGAAAATGGGACAGCTGAATCTTGATATACTGGTATGTCTTTTTGTTTGCAGCGAAATAAGTATCGAGCTGCTCTGCATAAAAAATCCATGTTTCTACGCGCGCATCAAATTCACCAAAACATGTTTAGGTCTGACATCTTCGAGGTGTATATTTTGAGTATTTACTCGTTGCCAATGTCATATATATTGTAATGATCTTGAACAGATGCTTCACATAAAGTACTTATATTTCCGGTCGAAACGACAACAACCGCCATGCTGTGTAGACCCGTTACAAGCATTCTCCCACCCCAGGGAAACTTTCACAAACAGCCAACCAATGAAATCATTTTCCATATGAATTTGACGTAAAAATCTATCCATTGAAATAGATAGTATCATTGTTATATGTATAGCTCCTATGCACCTTTTGCGCAAGTTTATGTCTAGATCTGTGCCAGGGGTACCACGGAGAGAGTCTTGAATGTAATAAGTACCCTTTATATGCATTGGAAGTGGCCCAGTTCATTTGTCTCCTCTCATCAGCTGATAATATAGTTATTACTATAACACAGCCATACAAAATAAGGAATTGAATTTCTTCCGTTTGTGATTCCATAAAGTATGTACCTAGATATGTATTTCATGCCAAACTATAGTAATTTGTTACCATGAATTAGTTCTCTGTTGCCACGAAGTAGTTTCTTTCCAAAGGTTTATCACTTAGTTTCAACCATATATGTTAGTAATGTGATACCGGTAGAGGAAAATGATATCCTAATGTCAGGTTTAATACATGTGTCTGATATATGTAGGCTATTATTACATCGCATTGCATCACATAATTGCACAGAATAGTTTATAGCAATTCCTCCAATTATGTTTCAGCTGGAAGTATAAGTAATAGAATTCAGTATATCTTGTTCACCACGAAAACGGATTGGCACACTGCTCGCCTGGTTTGCAAGGGTATCAACGGTTATCTGGCGACAATTCTGGAAAGGCAACATGAAGCAATAAAAGAATGGATCAATGATGTGGCCTTTTGGAAGAATGGGTATATTATTAATATTTATCAACCACTATTACCATTAGAACAAATGTGTTTTTCTTAATATAATACGTCTAGACTTCACTAATTGGTTTTGAATTATGATTGTGCATTGTTATTCTACTACCACTGGAAATGTTAATAAAGCTTCAATGACTGGTCAGTTTTTGTGATGCGAATGTTACGTGAGGACTATATTAGCTTGTATTGTATTACTACGCTGCACTATATACTGTACTATGCTGAAAGAAAACACTAATTGTGCACTTTAAATAATTACTTTCATATTAGGTGGTGAATAGAATCTCAAGCGAGCGTATTTTGATATCAATGTTATACTAATAGTTCATTACAGTAACCAATATCCTATGCTTTGTCAATTTGTTATCAATAAGTAGGATATCATTGATATCAAAAGACACTCGGTGATGATTTTCTATATCTGCTGAAATTGGGGGTTACGAATGTATTAAATACATATAATGCCAAAAGTTTGAATATGGATGAAGAGATTTGATTTATATGTACATTCATCCTTACGGAATTGACGGATGTTAGGTAGTTATTACGGTAGATGGGGTTCATTGTGTTGGTTCATTCTATGACTAGAATCCATCAACATGCACTCTTAACTGTCAAGTGTAAGAAATTATATAAATGCTATAACCGTAAAATTGCGTATACCGGTAAATACAATTTGATTACTTTGTGTGATAGTTGGTGTCTTCCACTTTGACTCTGTGTCCTTGGGCAGTATTTTTTAATTGAGTTAATTAGACACTCCCCTTTTTCTAAGGGGACACGTTTATGTAAAGTTTCTTATAAATATACATATATCACGTTTGGTATCAAATAAGAGAGTATTACACAGAAACTGTGAAAACATTAATTATTGTAAATGCAGGCACGTGTTGAAGCTTATCTGAGCGCATTTAAGGTCTTATCCGGTCAATGAATTTCAGAAATATACATATGATTAAGCATCTAAAATTAAGTATTGAGGGAAGCGTCTGCAGGTTGCTTTAAGTGTGGGGAGCATAGAGATTAAATCACTGGTGAACAACATAATTAATTAAATAATTTCTTCCAGCATTAAAACTAGGAATATTTAACTTGGAATAAAAAAGAAATGTGAATTATTTGCATAAAATAGGTTCTATAACATCTTTTTCCATAGAATTATCTCTCAGAATAGTTCTTACACATATTCTACAAAGTGTCATATATCTGTTTATATCGCGTTATCATTATCACGTGTGGGTATATCTAACAATTAATGTTGACGAAATATGTGTAATGTAATTGATCTATACTAGTGCATGTATATAGTTCAAAACCGATCTTTGTTATGTTCTACAACCAGTCATCTATTCGTTAGCATCAATGATCAGTGTTGAGTTATGTTACTTTGAACATGCTGATGAGTTCATCTAAACAAAATACTATTCTGATGACAATTAATATTGAATTATGCGAAGTACTAATCTATAACATATTTTCTTCAAAGGTTATAGTTTAGAACTATTCTTATTATTATGTTCTACGAAGTCCCATCTATTTGTTAGCATATACTATATATATATATATTGTGTTCTTATATCGGAATTAGAGTCGCGTTGCCATGATATTGTTTTTGTTCTAAGTGTAGTTGTATATCCCGATATCATTGACAACAGGCATCGTTTCAACTACTTCATGTATAATTGTAGTCCTCGTTGGTTCTCACAATGTCTTTATATGTGTCAGCTGTTAGTCTTGTGCCACAGAAACGGTGAGTTCGCTGGGCACAAACTTACTTGACAAGACAGAATTGATAATGTTGCTTCCAGCGAACAACCTTGGCTGACTACCACACATCTAGAAGGCATCCAAACTCGCATCCTCATTCCATGTACCCCTGGCACACTTGTAGATGTATAGGGAATGAGACCTGAATGTAATATGTACCTCTGGGGTGCAAAGATGGAAGGCATCGTGATTGTGACAAACCTACCTCTTTCCTTTGTTGCCCCAAAATAGCACTCCCGCATAAAACACACGAGACAAAGCAACAGCAACAACAGCGAAAAAGTTACATGAAAAGAAAACGAGTGTCGTTACTAAAATCACTACCGTTCTTTGATCTCACTATAACAGGATGAGTTTGGCTACTTTTGCAAATTGCTGGCAGAATTGTGTTCACAACTCTCTTTACTGGCATTCGACAATTCAAATAATCAATAAATACGAAGTACAATGACATTAAAGGCATACTATCACGGTTGATTGGCCTAGATAATGGCCAAACGAATTTCTGTCTGCGACTATTTACGTTTGATATTGTATACCCAAAAGTTGTTATTTACTGGTAAACTATTTTATAATAATTATTAGTCCTAACTAATAATTATCTTGTCTTTGATGTATTCATGACATATAAAGCAATCGTAGTT
Source organism: Lepetodrilus pustulosus (assembly GCA_032355345.1). Classification (NCBI taxonomy): domain Eukaryota; kingdom Metazoa; phylum Mollusca; class Gastropoda; order Lepetellida; family Lepetodrilidae; genus Lepetodrilus; species Lepetodrilus pustulosus. The sequence goes on along the minus strand of JAULBP010110674.1, from coordinate 1,310 downwards.
CTTTCGTCGTACACCTTTTGAGAGTTATGTCCCCTTTACGTTAATATAAAGAAGTACAAAGAACTAGTAAAAAACGGCCATAAATATATGTGATAGTATGCCTCTAAGACAGTGACTACGTACATACATATATATATATATATTTTAGGGGTAGTTATATCAGAATGTAATAACCCAGATAGTGACCTCTTACCTATGCATTGATTATCTTGTCAATTTAATGTCGACCCAGAAGATTACGAGATTGAGAGATATGAATGTTTATTGTTATCGGTCATGTGCAGAATACAAATGCTATAGTTACGCAACAATAATAAAACATGTATAAAAACAGGCCGTTAATATGAGGATCTGTATTGTTCTAGCGCTCCTCAATATGCTGATACTTGATGCCAACAATGATATGCTCGGCAGAGACTCGTATATCAGTTTTGCCAACTCGTTTAATAAATTCGGTAGTACATGTGCACGAATGGTAGCTTCTATTTGTCACATAACTGAGGAAACTATCGTAATACCGATGTTCAGTCACGAACACGAACATAATTATATGCATGCAAATGTGGGAACTAGGTTAAAGAACGCAGGCAAACTATAGTTCCAAGTACATTTATACATAATATATTAGAAATATGTAAAGACTATTAAATTGAAGATATTTTAAACTTTATATTCGATAAATTAAGTCCCAATGAGAATCTGTAAAATACGTCCAAACATATTTCGTGTATGCATGCAACTACTATATGGTGATTTGTCCATTGTGTTATTGCACTAGTGAAATTATTTATATTTAGAGCATGGCTTTTATTCACTCTCTGAATCAAATTATTAAGCATTCTTGAATACTATAGTAGTATTCTTTTAAATAGAGCCCCTGTTTTTCTCAATCTATAAATCCCACACAGGACTATACGGCCAGTTTCTTTTATATTTTCGTGAAAACGAACCCAAACTCCGACTAGATTTATGTATGATCCTTCCTCTAGTTGTTAATTATTAGCGTTGTCTTAGTTAAAAAAATTACACTATGCAAAGATCAATGTTTTGGTTTGTCAAAATACGTCACAACCTCGTTACCATCAATCAGCAGACACCTATTTGCATGTGTTTTTTCCCGCTAAAATCATGACATCACTATTACTTCATTTCAGAAAAATACGTGTTTACAAATAATTCGTTTGAAAATAGAGACATACATTTCTTTTGAAAAAACCCGAGGCCATGTCGATGAAAATCACAATATCGTATTCAACATAAATTACATTTCCATTATATGTCTGATTTGATTTGACCGAGGAATATTTAAA
>JAULBP010110663.1:0-10062 GCA_032355345.1 Lepetodrilus pustulosus | reverse complement strand
CTTACCTGAAAGTAGTTCGAAATTCTTCCACCTCAACCGTGCTTTATATGCCCATAATTGCTTCAAGGTCTCAATTTGGGGCATATAAAGCGCGGCTGGCGATAGGTAGCCATGATTTAACCTATACGTAGCTTATGGTCAGCAGGGAGGGATAGAGGAATCTCGAACTAGTCAAATGTTTGCTTCAATATTACCCACTAACGGTCAATAACTTTATCAATATCGAGTATTGACAATTTTATTCTCATTCATGTTGATCGTGTATGGGCCGCTTTAAGGTTCGAACCCGGAACATCAGATGGCCACACGACTTTCCATCATCCGCCTTCCAAAGATAGCACATGGCGCTTGACCTCCTCGAGCAAGTGGTTTCCACGTAGCACGTGCTTCACGTAAGTTACGTCAATGCCGCCGTCGCTGCTGTCCGTCGCAGTCGAGTGAGGCCTCGGGTGAATTCGGTGGCATAAGAGCCACAATCATATTTTTCTATTTACGCTAGTTAATCTTCTTACCACTGAAGTCGATGCATGATGAGTCCTAGCAGAACAAAGACTCGGAATGTCTTAATACCCACAGGCTTCTTATTAGATATTGATTTGCTCAACCAATTAATTTTCCGGCACAATATGTTTGGAGTCGTCATGTTTCTGATTAAAGCGGCCCCGCCTTGCTGTTTAGAGGGGGTAAAAGGCGAATGATTTGGTCTTGACTGAACCCGCTGCGTTTGCTTCGAGCATCAACATTAGAGTAATGAGAATTGTGTTGTGTTGACTGTCTTAAAGGACGCTCTGTGTTCGGCCGAGTGACTTTGGAGTCGCAGTGTGACAAGCTCATCTCCCGCCGTCCACACACCTGCGACATAATTTCCATCTTGACCGACGGTCCTGATTATATTTTCGCTAATGAAATGACATGATAAAACACTTCTCTCTCGCTTTCATCTTGCTTTCTCGAGTGCCCTTACACTAATTATGTCGTCTTTGGCCAACTCAGCAAATCAACAAATTACCAAATGCACATATTATTAATTTCCAGGTGTACAATCGCTGAATTACAAGCTGTATCTGAATGCACACGTGATGTCAGTAAGAGTCTTTGTAGCGAATAAAATTTGCTGTTTTCAAACACAATGTGTTATCTAATACTAGTATATTGAAAACTGAGAATTCTAAACCGAATCGAAAACCCAATTTCTTACTTTGATCTAACACAAGACTAAGACACAAGGATCTTTCGTGAAATGAGAAAATTAGATACATGTATATTATTCGTAATGTGAAATGTTGCAAATTTTCCAATCGATTATTTTTTTCTTCTGCCATTAGTAATTAATTAATTTAGCCAATGGTGATGACATGCATGTCAATATACGCGTCATTTTCTATCAGATAATCACCTGCGAAATTGTCAAGGTAATTTACCATCGGCTGATTAAATGTTCTCATTTTCCACTTTCCGTAAACTACGTAAAAGTAATTGAAAACTGTTCCGGCACGGTTTATTCAGTCACCCGTGATAATGTAGAGTGTGTTAAAACGTAGGGGTCCACCTGCTTCAAACTGGATGCATGTAACTGCTTTTAGATTTATTAAAAGTCGCCATACGATCACTAGAAGTCTAAAATGTTCATCTTCAGCAACGTATAGTTCATAAACTTACTTGTAATAATGGCATACTATCACGGCTGGTTGGCCTAGATAATGGCCAAACTAATTTCTGTCTGAGACTATTTACGTTTGATTTGTACACACCAACGTTGTTAATTACTGGTACACCTATTCCCCATCACTTAATATTTATAATACATTTCATATAATTAGTGCGACGGACTACTAATTATCTTGTCTTCGATGCATTAGTTCATTTGTGAAGGAATACCTCTTTGAATTCCAGGAAACCGCAGACCTGTTATGCCCCTTTGTGTGCTTATAAAACTAAAGTAGTCGCAAACAGATTGAATACTGCTAGTAAATAAAACCCATTCGATTCAAATTATCGTGGGGTGCAGTGGTATGTTGTCTACCATACAGCCATGGAAAGACTTCTAGAAGAGCATACATCATTTTAAGACTATGTCAAATGAATGTACTTTGCAGTTGTGGCTAAGAACTAGTCCAAAACAACGATAAATATCTGTGATATTATGCCTTTAACTAAACAAAAATATTAACATTGGTTTTTAAATACTATTATTAATTATTTAAATATTAAACAACCCATTCAGGTTGGAGGCCTGCGCGTGTAATATACACATACAGCTAATCAGTCAACTACTCTAGCTTAAAAATCTGTCAATTATTCATTTTTACGCTAGCCAGGTTGGTAATGATTTGATAAAATAAAATGGCAATTATTCATGATATAGATCTACTATAGATGTTCTATTTGAAAATCAAAGTATGTTAAAGCATACAAGCACGGTGGGTTGACATATTTCATGGTCAAACTTAGTTCTATCTGAAAGTAAGTACATTTAATTTGTCTTAAGTAGTATTTTGAGTAACGAGCTACATTTTCCGCACGTCCCACTGATTTTTCAATATTTTAATATAATATTTATGGGGTTTTTTTCAGTCGCGCGACGATAAATACAAACATTTTAAATCCTCACTAAATGTAAACAAAACAGCGCAAATTTCGGTGTTTCCCTTTTACCTTAGAGAGAGCAAACCAAATTACGACCATATCCAGGTTGTTTACCGGAAGTTTATTCACTCGATCCAATCAAAGTTTGTCTACCATATAGCGGTAAAAATGTTTTTGGAAGAACAAACATGATTGTATGCAAGTCAAAGAGTGTACATAGCAGTTGTAACAAAGAACTAGTCCAAAGCGACCACGAATATCTGTGATTGTATGCTTTTATAATGAAATAATCCAGATTGCAGATATAATTGAGCACAGTTAAAACTACTATTGAACATGCATAGTGAATTCCAATAAGAGTAAAACGTATTATGCTACTTCATATAATTTTGTAAGAATAAATAAGTCTTAAGTTTCTTATAGCTAAATGCATAATTGTCCTATGGAATTATCTTCCGACCTTCCAACTCCAACTTTCAAAAGATTTATGTTTTTCATTTCCCATGTCAAACCCATTTTAATTATAAATAAATAAAACATACAGTTGTTGACAATAACATAATATTTGTTTTAACAAACAGTTTTATATTCATATATTCTCTTCCAGCATTTCATTTATTAATCCTAATATCCGTATTCACTTGAGACGACTGATATTGGCGTTTTTACGTGTTTAACAATGGCGTCCAAGTACTTCATTAGTGTCCGGAAACATTAACTGCATTATGTTTAAGAGAACAAATCCGATCGGTTATAATGTAAAGTACTTTCTTAATACGAATAATCGTATTAACGGCATCGAGTATGGTGATTACTGAGACGCCCAGAAACCCAATACATTTACTGGCTGAGAAATTAAGGTAGTTTTTCTCCAATACTTGCCGTTCTCTAATGCTGACATTGCCGGGTTCAAAGAATAAAAGCCGTCGTCGATCAGTCTAATAACCAGTTTGAAATAGTTACATGCTTTCTCACCCTGCACGTGCAGAAAGGACGACTCCGCGCACGTGAAGTTTGCACCTGAGGTTGGTATCGCGTTACCTGTGCGCCGATAAACATGCTGGAGTCCATTGTGTGGACAGAAGACGTCGTATGGTTAAAACTGTCACCCGCAGAGAAGGCATAAACTCTGAGACTACAGTAAGGTTACAATTTCTGCGACGATTTGCATGTCTGAGTGGGGCCCCGGGATGGGATGGTGTAAATATAGTAGTCCTACTAAATACCCTCCCGCTTGGGGACACTGACTTTCTTCATAGAGGAGGTGCCGAATTGGGATGGACGTTCGGGGAAAAGCATGGGCTGACAAGAGAAGGAAACATTAATGGCTTTCTGGAGGAGGAAATCTGAAAATTGATGGTTCTGCAGAGAGCGCGTTCTAGCTCATCAGTCACAGACAGGGTTCGAGTTAGGAAAAAGCGACATCTAGTTTGGACCGAGTGACAGGATGAGAAATATCAATCGTAGAGACCCAATTACCTATTCCCAAAAGACTACAAGCTCTACCTTGGTAGCTTCCCTCGGAGGCTGGTGCCATTTACCAAACGTGGCACCGGGGTTGGAAATAAAAGCATTGCGAGTTTACACGGGTATAATCTGAAAATGACTGGAAAATCTCCCGCAAGTATTCAAGTAATAGCGGCAAATCCTTTTAGAAAGGATTCCACCCATAATCTCCATTCACGAGTGACAATTTTTTCATTTTCTCCTCCTAGGCAGAAAATTGGTCATTGGATTTTCCTTTATCAAGACGAGTACCCTTTCTGCCGGAATTAATCAAAACCTAATTAGGCTTCTGGTCGTCAAACTGTTGATATTTATTGAAAATTACCCTATGAAGCTTTTTCTTTCCCTATAATCTGAAACCGAGAGTCCGAGAGCGTAGATATTGAAGAGGTTGACACTAATTAAACCGTCATTGCGGAGATAATGCTTAACAATTAGTCATTAGTACGGGACTATATCCTGATTGCAGAATTAAAACATGGTCTGGTTCAATAGTATCGTAACGGAAGGGAATGTTGGCACTTAACCGACTGTAGTATAATCGTATAGTCTTACTTGTACATAGTTTTTTTATGTTTATTCCCATATTACGGTATAGCGCCACGAACAAGCAGTGTGCATGGATTTGGTGCATTATAAATTACTATTATTTATTATGAACTACTGAACTAATTATTACATAGCAATCCATATAATAATTAACCCTACAATTAATAATAATAAATACTAATAATAATATTGTGTATTTTATAATGCGCCAAATGTATATAATAAACTGTATTAATATTTATAGGGTTGCGTCCGATTTCTAATAATTATAAGTAAAACCGATTACAGCACGTTCTATACTTGGTGATCGTTATATACTGGTGCAATAAGTTTGTATTTATTTTTTGTTTAGGGCAAATGAAATAAGAAAATGAAGTTTTGGTTTTTTTTTCATTCCATGAAGTATTTACCGAGATAATCTACGAGTGTCAATGCATTACATGCCAAACTATAATTCAAGTTGATATTCCTTGGTATCGCTGGTTAGTTTCAAGATATATTTTCGTCTGGAAACCCGGTATTTTGGATTAATTTGTTTTTAAATTAGTAAATAGAACATTTTATAATTCGTAACTGCGCTTAAATTCCTATTAGATTAAGATCGCCCATAATGGCCAATTGTTGTACTTTAACCTAGGACTTAATACACGCAATTCCGGATACCGTTAGCCAACGATGAATGCGGCGTATTACATATAAAAATAGACATAGATAATACCTTCTATATTTTACAAATCGATTCAGAATCGTATCATTACCTGGTATCTCTACAGATGCACTCTGAGTATCACGACTCGGGACACGAGAATGGTGTCAATTCAAGGTAATATATCCAATAAACTGATCATATTAATAATGATGAAGTATGAAAAATTAATGCTCTTACCCCTTCAAATGAATATATTAAATGTAACAAATTGACGTCAAACGGAATCAAACCTCGGAAATGTGGATTGTATCAGCCTGGTCATCGCGCGGCAGGTAAAGGTGGTGATGTCGCTATTGTTCATCATGCAATGAATTTAGCCTGCGATTCTCCCCAGAGGTCGGTCCATGCATGTGTTGTTCAGTCCAACTCGACCCTCTCACTAATCCGAGAATGCACATTGCAGATTAGCGGTTGACAAAGGAAAATCAATGTTTCACCGTGGGGTCTATTAGGAAATTAATTGTCAACTCACACGGAAAGCTGCTTCGTGCTGGGGGATGCTGTAGTCGCGGTCGGAGTTGGCTTATATTGACAACTAGGTACACCCATCCTGAGTCCTTCCTCCACAGAACACCAGCACCAGCTTTACAAGGACTACACTTTGTACTTGTAGTACTCGCAGTACTCGCAACACCATATATAGTATGTAGACGAGCTTGCATGGCACTTTCTTCAAGGTCCACTGTTTCTGTTACGATGGCAGTGATGGTCTTAAACAATTTGATCGCAGAACAGAACAGAATCTTTATTCACTCAGGCCGAGTACCTCACCGTATAAGGTACAAATATCAATAACAAATTTTTCAATACACCGATTTTCTTGTAACTAAAAGTAGTATTAGTAGGAGTAGTAGTAGGAGGAGGAGGAGAAGTAGTGGTGGTGGTGATATGAGTAACAGGAGGAGGAGGAGGAAGAAGAAGAATTTGGTTTGTGGTTTAGAGCCATTCTCAACATTCTTTCATTTATAATATATTATGGTTTTTCATTTTAAAGCAGGTGGAAACCCACAGCATCAGTACCGCTGAATGTTGTAGTAAACATGCGAGCACCGGCTGGTACTGACAGACCAAGGATGATAACATAGCAACGTTCCTTTTTTTTTTTAATAATATGTAGTGGCCATATGTTTCTCATCAGGATCAGCTTGGACATACTTTTCTAATGCTTGTCTTCCCCAGTTTGAGCTCATTACGATTTTTAGTAGATATCGATGTATTCTAAGATGACAGATGTATAGCTAGCCTACTATCGAAATAGTGCTAATAACTTATGGAAATCAATCTCTTCTTAATAATTCTACAGAAAAGTTGGTATATTTTTAAATTGAAAAGGACACTTTTTATAGGTGCTTATTTTTAAAAGATACTGGCAATTAAGTACCTGCATATTAAATAACATTTAGATGTCTAGATCAAAGTACACTGTATAAGGGCACATGAAACTAATACACATATAGTATAAAAACTCTTTTTGATTATTACATGTAGCTACATTTAGGGAATAAGAACATACTTTACAGTCTTTTTTTAATGTAATGTTGGTGTTTTATTGTGCGTAACAGAAATTGGTTGACAGATTCCATAATTTTATACCAGTAGGCCCAGATATCTTTCTTAGTACAATTTTCTTGGTACAATTTGACACACTATTTTGCTGGTGCCATGAGCACTTGCTATTACAGTATATGTACTCAAGAGCTTCAATATATTATTAATTTTTAATTGATTTACCTTTTGTACTAGTAAGGCTAGTGGTAATGTTAAATAGACCTAATAATAATAATATAATAGTCCTACTCCAGTTTTAGTATGTGGTATAGTTTTATTTAAAAAAAACTAACTTGCAAGGTTGATTTAAAACTTAAATATTCCAACACAGTTTTATATTATATCTAAGTGTTATATTATGAAATATTAAATTTTACAATAATCATGGTTAGCCTTTGGTGCAGGTACTAGTATTTCTATTCATATTTCGCACAAAATGATGTCGCTTTTCAACGAAACCCATAACCCCAAGTATTCACTCGTCACCAGTTCATGTGCATAACCTCCTTTTGGTGACGTTTTTCACACCGAATGAAAAGCGGAAGTATATGGCATCACAAACAGCGATGAGTATGAGATAAGAAAATGCTGTTCACCTTGTCACCGTGTGGAACATAGGAAATGGGCTGTGATAATTAGATAGACAACCTACAGAAGGTAAAGATAAGTAAGTTCCACAGCATTTCAGTTCACAGGGATCTCAGGTTTACGAGAAACCTGGCAGACCAGTGAGCAGGGTGTAAGCAGAACTAGGGGTGCGTACATTTGCCCGAGGGTCTGACAGATCTTCAGCCGTCTCTAGTTCCACCACCAGCTGCATGGCGAAATAGCCGACATGTCTGTGACATGACACTGTCACGATGAATATGCTCAGACACAGAAGCTGCACTCTAGTCACTCTAGGTAGACAGAACTATGTAGGTCACAGCTTGATTCACGATAGTCGAGGCTCAACAGTGCTGTAAAAATAGAAATAACATCGTGTATGTACGTCAAGTCGGCCTGGTGCTCCACATACGACCTGTCGTATAGACACACAAACAATATGGTTTCTGTGGATATAGTGGTATTATACAGTGTTGGATTGGAGTTTGGTTTATTTGTACCTTGGCCTAATCTGTTTAACCAGGTGAAGACCATGGCATTGGTTAGGGGTGACTATCACAGGTAATTTAACTATCATGATAGTATTGCTGATAGTGAGAATTACTGTCACAATTTGACGATATATAGCGATAGTATCACGATAGTACTTGAGTATGCGAAATGAATGTTAAAGACATACAAGTAGCTAAAAGACGTAGCCTTGTTTGCTTGCGAAGACAACTTATTTATTATATATTTAAGAATACATTTATTAATGAATATCCAAAATAATTAATATCATATTAGTATTAAATATTCATGGTCTCACACACACACACACACACACCGTTTCTTCTTCTCTCCTACCTCTCTCTCTTTTTAGATTGTGCATTATTACATATTCTAAATTTAATTCATTTGTTCGCTAAGTTTTAATTTCTTTCCTCTGATAACTTTTTCTTCTCTTGACATTTGTAATGTTCGTGTATCCTTGCTAACTGAAAGTAGAACAGTACATGACGTCACGTCGACTATAATGTAGATCTCTGAACATGCTGAATGTGATGTCATTTCAAAATTACCTACAACATTAATGTTTTATTATTTTCAAATTTTATAATTAATGAAGCAGTTCTACCCTCTGTAAAATAAGTTTTGCATTGATTTCAAGACGGACTAGATTTTTCGGTAAATTTGATTTTCCCCACTGGTAGCTGTCTGGTAGCGTTCCTGTTGCTCAAAACCTAACCCAGTCGAATGGATCTTCTGGCTCCGAGATTACGAAACTTACTTGGATGTGGAGTTCATGCTCGACTCAAATGTTTGTTCATAAATCTCCACATAAAATCGAGTTTGAACACAAAATCGTACTCAGACAGTTTCCAAGTTAGTTAACAGTTAATGTACAATATCGCGTTATATATTAGTATAAACACAACAACTTACGATGTTAAGATAGCATGCGCTCAACTGGCTGTCTTGCTTGTTCGCATACTACCAAGTATTTGAGCCACTTTCTCTAGAGGAGAATACAAAGATTTAACGTTGGATAATGTCTTGTTTTTAACGAGATTTACTGGGTTCCGGTAAGGGAGATAATTTTATCGAACATTTTCAGGGGAGATAACTGCATTTTTTGGAATGTCCAATACCTCTAGTGCAATACCTCTAGGTAGTGCAATAAGCCATGTTTATGGCCGGGTAGGCCATATTTATCAATATTGCTGGGTAGTGTCCAATAAACATGACCTAGTAGTGCAAGTTTTGCCATCTGGTAAATAATGATATTATGACATTATCAATATCATTCTTTGCCATGCACAGATTCGTTGCTAGTGGGAATACACCACGGAATGTGCAAAGAAAACCCCACAAAATAAAAGATAGTAAGTGTCCCCTCGATATAAGGCTGTTCGATACAGAGCGGATTCGGATATAAGCCTATAATAAGGCAGGGTCAAGATGAGTCACTGTCTCCTCGTGTAGGTGTCACTTGTCAAGCTGTACCAGTACTTACTATAAACACTTTGCTGTGCTGTGATCATGGCCCTCATTAAATTACCATCAGCTATATCTAAAAGATTAACATGGAAATATACAATTTAATATTATGTTTGTATTTACATTTGAATTTGTGTTTATCATTGTGGGTTTATTTTTAAAGTATAATAAGTTTCAAACCAGCTACATGTAGTAAAATATAAATATTTCAATACTTTCAGCCACTGAATGGGGTTTGGTGAGGAGTTGCAAGGGAGGATATCCCATGAGGCCTTGATCCGCTTGCAGGATGCAGAGATTCGCGTGCTGGAGAACTTCAAGAAGTGTCTGATCACGCGCTATGAGGCGGACCGTCAGTATGCAACTTCCCTCAACAAGTTCCTGCAGCAAGCACAGAAAGTGGACCTGTCTGAGTTCCTGGACACCTCGTCCTACTTTCGGGTCAGTGTTTCTTCCTGATGTGCATCAACACGACAAAATAGGTGTTGATAATCGAGACTAACCATTAATTGATGTATATGTACCACTCTACCATGTCTACTTCAATAATCAATGAATCTGAGGATAACTCAATATGA
>JAULBP010110662.1:0-18261 GCA_032355345.1 Lepetodrilus pustulosus | reverse complement strand
CATTTTGAATTTCGTGAATAAAAAAAGTTCCCCAAGGGTGCAATCTCTGCACCCGGTTGTTTTATCATCAGTAGGGTCTAATCTATCAGAAAACTCAATAAAACATCTGTTATGTCACAAAACAAGGTATTCTGGTTTTCCACCAGACTAACATGACATTAAAATGTGTACACCTGACAGTCACAGACTGAAACAACATTCACAGCCTGGACATTCAAAGACTGAAACACAACATTCACAGCCTGGACATTCACATCCTTAGACACAACATTCACAACCTGAAACATGACATTCACGGCCTGAGACAAGACATTTACATCTTGAGGAGATACAACATTAACAGACTGAAACACAACAGTGACAGTTTGAGACATGACATTCACAGCCTTAGACACAATATTCACAGCCTGAGACACAATATTCACAGTCTGAAACATGACATTCACATACTGAGGCACAACATTAACAGCCTGAGACACAACATTCACAGCTTGAGACACAACATACACAGTCTGAAACATGACATTCATATACTGAGGCACAACATTAACAGACTGAAACACAACTTTGACAGTTCAAGGAATGACATTCACAGTCTGACACTACATTCAAAGCTCAAGACATGATATAATGTTAATTGTAATTATTCTTCATTGTTAATAATAATATTTTGGTTTGTGTAGCATGTTGTAAACCTCTGAATTGATTCAAAATAGATTCTAATGCATATTGATATAAGTATTCCATAATATTGAATTCATATTACCTAATTGCTGAATACCTTGCCACAGTTGTTGAAGAATTTGTCAATATGACCAAAGGAAAAAAAAATCATATTCAGCTCAAAACATTTTGAAGTTGTCAATAAAAAATATGCAAGTTTAATCACTTCAGCTACGGTACATGTAATATTACCAGATACTTTAAATACACTGCAGCTGGGTATTGATTTGCTGGCACCTCTGTCAGGAATTGACACATTTCACAATGTTCAAGGTGAATTCCAATGACGAAGTATGCTGATCTTTGTAATTGAGATGATGAGAGAGTCTGTAGGGGATTTACGCATGTTATTCCAGACTTGTTTACATCTGAAAATTTGTCCGCAGTTTCACCAGCATGTCCTTGAAAATAACAAAGTTTTAGAAACTAACATTGAAATTTTGTATAGGGATTAGTGTTGATCTTTTACCCTTCTTTATCTTAATTTTTATCTGATTTTCGATGGAAATCTTGTGAAATTCTAGATTCTAGTGATTTTGGTTTTGCAGAAATAGCTAGTGTTAGTGTGTCATGTCTTACCTGAAGTCCTTATGAAAGTAAATCTAAAGCCTATTCCAAACAGGTTGTGCAACCACTGCAGCATGTTGGTTCTTGTATTCCCTAGAAATAAGACATAAGGTACTGCTATCTAAGAGGAATGCTAGACTGTCACGGCTAGGATCTGCTGCACTTTGGCCAGGAGTTAGGTACATATAAATTGCATATCATGTGGTGTGTTGCTGTGCAGAAACAATGCTATGTTATCACAGCTAAAAACTAAAGGTCATTGACCAGGAATAATCGAGGTATATGGTGTTTTATTGTTCAGGAAGGATGCTATGCTATGACATCCCGAAACTAAGCCCTGTTACTCAAAACTCTTTTCGCTACAATTGATTGTGAGACAAATTTTAGGGTCCCGCTATAATATAATATCGCTACAATAGTGTTAGCTAACCACATTCTCAATTATTGTAGCGATAAAAGTGTTGCATGCAATGGACTTACTCTGAGCATTGTGGCCCTGGAAGTACTTGGTATATGATATACAGTGTAGTGTGTTGCTGTACAAAAGGAAATCTATGCAGTAGCTACTCCGAACTGGAACTACTTGTCCAGAGAAGAGACATATGGTATCTTCCATGTGTTGCATTGTGCAGGAGGAATGCTATATATGCTATCACAACTCAAGTAGGTCCTTGGGGAGATGCGAAGATCTATGGTGCATGTGATGTGTTGCTGTGCTCTCCCATGAATACCCAGCTTCAGTTATTCCTGCCACTGCTGTTCCCAATGGTGCCAACAAACACCAACCGGGTTAACCTACTTTCTGATGAAGATGTCGTAAACATCTGTAGATTTGTTATGTTGGCAAGGAGAAGCTATATGTACAATTACATTCCTCGAGGTGCTTTGAGAAAGAAAAGAAACTGAGCACTTTCATGTTCTCCCATCTGGCCAAATGACACTCCTTTCCATTTTTAAGAAGTAAAACACTTGCAACCACTCTGCAAGATCCACATCCCAAGGACCGATGGCCAACTGGGAATAAGTATTGCTACATCTGGCCACCATGGGATGGTTCATGCCATCTCAACTTAATTGGCCATGACAAGAATTATTCCAATGAAAAACATTCTTATTCCAGATAATTTTTGTCCTATTTTTTTTTTTAATCCAGATTATATTTAAGTGCAACTATGCCATGGTGTCGCAACCCTGCACCCAAGTCCCCTCCTCTAGTGATTTTATTAGTTTACTGTTAAGTTTGTCAATGGAGCTATTCAAATCAGGTTGTCTGCACGCAATCTGTCAGTGGGGCGTTGCAAGCCATAAGAGACTTTTGAATGATGCTACCCCCACGTACCTTTATGGGATGTCTGGATGCAGTTTTTATTGGTCAGCCTGGGAGTTACTCTCATAGAAGTCCACCAGATTCATACCTACTAAAACATATCTAATGTGTATTTCTAATATTGACTGATGGGACCTTCAACACCAAAGATGTGGATATATTGGTACTGTAGATATACAGTGTGCACATTAAACAGTTTAGCTATTTACAATGTATCTAACATAGTTCAGAATCTGCATTGGCATTCACATAATTTAGCAAGCTGGGGCTTCAGCTGCCAAAATGTCTATCACTTCCCCTGCGATCTAACTTTGGCAAAATGGCTATATTTGCTATATATATTCTCTTGGTTAAAGAGACATTGCCTTGTCAGATGAAGACTGGATAGTCAAAGCAATTATCTCGACCAATAATGGATTTGACATTTGTACAAATGGTTCATATCATATTTCTCTGAAGTCCATACTATTTATACATTTACCGTCATTAATTGCTAATGATTGTAGTTAGCACCATGAAAAGTGATAGACATGTTTTATTATCGACTTCATAGTGGCCTTGAATATAACGTTTATGCTAGTAATGGTAAAGTTGCAATTTTATCTGAAGTTAATTCATGAGAAGATGTCATATCTATTTAAGGTCAAGGTCAAGGGTAAGAAGTGAGATACAGGCCCTGATTTCTTGAAACTCAGATGAGTTTTGAACTGAGTTTGAAAAAACTCCCATTGACTCTGTGTTGTAACTTGAGCACAATCTTCAGCTGAGTCAATGGTAAAAATCTCAGCTGAGCAAAGTCTCAAACTCAAGTTTGTTTCGAGAAATTGGTGCCAGACCCACTAGGTTTATTTTCACTGTCTGGTGATAAGACTTTGCATGGCAGTGATAGAGAGAAGTGTTTCGGCATTGATTTTTTTTTCTCAGCCATCTTATGATCGATAGTGTTCTCATGTCGAGACCAGGTGCTTTAATCTTTCTAGAGTCTGGCCTGATCACTTATACAGAGCTGACAACAGTATCTTTCCCATCTGCAGTTTCCCCGTCGGTGCTCTACTGTGCCAGTCTGCCCAACAACATGGATGTTTCTTTTGTCCACTGTGGGACGTTCAATGATGATTTAGGCTCCAATGCACAGAAATGTTTTGGAATGCATTGCTTCGTCAGGGTTGGCCATAGGCTTTCAAATTATGGAGGCAAAGTGACACTGAAGGCACTAGCAGTACTGATTTTGATCATGTACAGTGAATTTTAGGAGTCATTTGCTTTCAAGAGTCAAGGTCACATAAGCTTGTTTTTCACATCATGGTGAAAACTTGTCCTGTGTGGTTTGTGTTTCATAAAACTTTCTGCTCCGTTTTTAACCCTGCTGGATTAATCACATCCTTGATAGGGCATCTCCAGTTGTCTACAGCAGGAGGAACGTTAAATGATGCTCTCAGAACAGAACAGAACCTTCATTCACTCAGGCCAAGAAACTCAACATATGAGGTACACTTATAAATTACAATAGGGTACATGGTAATTGTGGACAGGGATTTGCAAAGAAGTTTTACGTCTCGTAGAGTTCTTTGAAATTATCGATAGACAATGGGTGTTGGCATTTTACCCTGGGTATCATTTCTTGAAGCTCTTGTAAGTGTCTGAATGTTATGTGTCAACTTATGGTCTCTTATTAAATACAGGAGCTTTGAGAAATGATACCCAGGGTATCCTTTCATGAAGCTCTCTTATCCACTAAGAGACATGTAGTGCTCTCTTTGCCGATAGCTAATACACTGCTAAGAGAGCACTACCAGTCTCTTAGTTTCTTGAAAGGATACCCAGGTTGGTAGTAGAACATGACTAACAGATAAGGTCTTGAGGTTGTGAAACCTTTTGATTACGAGTTCATTCTCAAAATTTTCTTGTTGAATTTATTAACAAAACTTTGAGTTGAGCATGAAACAATATTCAGTAAAGCTTCATGACCTCGAGACAAGAGAATATACTGTACACCAAAGAGAATAATTTTAGCGATAACTATTTGTATTTAACCTTACTAACTTTAAAATTCAATGAATGATGTTCATGGATATATCAGACAATTTGATTCAATAAGGAAAATTCGCAATCTATTAGAATACGAAAAACAACAATATCCAACAAGAAAGCTTATTACTTATCTTTATATTTCTAATTTCCTATTGACGTATTAGTGAGTGTATTTTGTTGTTGGATGTTCCTCTGACTTATAGAGCATACATGTAGTCATCAATCATGACGTCAATCTGCATTGATCAATGTGGTTACGTATACCTCTGTCATGTAACGGTATCAGCTCATGATCTGACTCTGTAACAACGTGTGTCAATACACAATATCAATGATCAGGTATGTGTTGCTTCAAATGTCACATCTGCTGACTCTGTATTGTTATATACTATACCATCATTGCTGCCCATTCAGGATTACTCTCAACATATTTCACAATGTTATACGATTATCTATGGAGAATTAACCAATGTCGAAATACTGCGCAATGCCCCGAGAGAATTACATGGGATGTATTCTAAAAATGACCGCTGGATTAATGAGATTACGCGATCATGAGCCCCATTAGTCTAATCCCAATCTCATTTGTGGAGAGCCGTATCGGGAATAATTGGGCAAAAGGTTACATACTGCTGCTGATGTTGGTTTGTCTTCAATACTGGTGAATTCCTTGTTTAACGATGACGGAATTGTCATAAATATTTATCTCATTTGTCGCTCTCATGACAGTTTAACCCTCTCCCTGCTGGATTATGCACATACACTATTGTTTAGGGCATCTCTGGTTGCCTGCAGCAGAGAGAGGGTTAATCATGTCATCATAGCTTCAAGTGACCCTTATGCATTACTGTCAGGACTGTTAACTTACATGTGATATTGTCATGACATAGCAAACTGTTTTCAATTGGATTTAGTCGGTGCACATGGGTGAAATATGCCCGCTGCAACATAAATCACTAAATCTTTCATTAATTCAATTGTATTTGGGGTGATTTTGTGATGGACTGCATGTAGTGGGAGGAAAACCTGTTTAACACGGGCAATACTTTTTATCATATGGGACTCTACTGGACCACCAAGTTGGATTCAAACAGAGTACCTTCTAGCATATAGTGTAATCACTTCTACTCTATTTCACCTCAACACTTCTGGTGACAATGCAGAAAATTAGAATTCATAAAGGAACCATTTACTGTTTTCAAAATTTAATATCTGTACTGTACAGGTATAGTTTGAAGATGCATCTGGTATAATGATAATGTGCACATTTATGCTGTACCAATCTACGTTCGGAAATATGCTCATAGTGCTACACTATGCTTTCTAGCCTGAAATTGGGGCAAAATAAATGTGCACATTATTATTATTATTATTATTATTATTATACCATTGGCCAAATAAATGTGCACATTATTATTATTATTATTATTATTATTATACCATTAGCAAAATAAATGTGCACATTATTATTATTATTATTATACCATTTGCTACATTGAAGTTGATAATTCTCTTCCAATCTTCAAAATAACAACTGCAACAATTGTAATTAACATACTTTTGTTTGAATTTTCATGTTGTACAGGTTTTCTATGTACAGTTAGTGAGTACATCTGCTCTACTATTTTTGAAGTTCTGCCAACGTGAGTGCATTACTGTAATTGTAATACCTTGTTTTGAGCAGCTTCCAATGTCAGGGTCATGCTTACTACTGATGTAAGCCAGTTTACCTCAGGTATATGCGTTGGTAATTGAATAAGCCTATAAAAGAGCTATTAAATATACCCACAAAGAAGATATATACCAGAACGGCAAGGAGAATACTCGCAATAAATGCCATTGCAATTGGTTTGTGATGACACAACTACGAGTAATGGATAAGTTTGAGAATATAGCTTGCAGTTACAAGACTTACTTGAATATCGGTAGGTTAGGCTTGTGGCCTAGTAGGCCCCGTTGCTCAAAACGCATTTAGCTACAATTAATCTTAGGTCAAGATTTAGGGACCTGCTACAATATGAGTCTGTTTGCACGAAACACTTTTATCACTACAATAGTTTTAGCTAATCAGATTCTCAAGCACTGTAGTGATAAAAGTGTTTCATGCAATGGATTTATACTTGTAGAGGGGGCCTAAAATTTTACGTACAATCAATCGTAGCTGCTTGAATGAATAAATGAATTATTGCTTTACGTTGCAGCGGGAATATTTCACCGATAGGAGACGACTCGTAACTGCAAGACAGTATTCTGAGCAATGGGGCCCCCGGTATAGATAGAAGATTGTAGCATGGCCACCAGCTAGTCAATCTACTGGGAGCACCTGTAACTGGTTTTCTGTCAGTGATGTAGAAACACGCTATTGTTGATTAATACAGAGTATATGTGCAATAAGTCCTTACTAATTGTCCATCAACAGCTGTAAATGTGTGTATTGTGTAGCTTCAATACTGTTCTTACTGTGATCTTTACTGTGATTAATCAACTATTCTGGCATCCACGAATTAATGTCTGAATTTGATCAAACGATATAAATAATCAGTAGGATATATAGGCAGCTTTGTTCAAAAGTAGCGATATTGAAAAACATATCTCGGTTATGACAACTTACGTAATCCCTGGGTTAGCAGTAGTGAATTATAATCCGAATATATTTAGTTTTTTACTGTTATTTTGTGTATTTTACATATCGATCTTGCTTTCTCCTGCAGTATACTAAATGCAGCCTGACTATAGATGTATGACTCAATAATTTATGAGATATTTCACTGAAGCATTATAAAATCTACATAACATTCATATTGTATGAGAGCATCAATAGGGACTGTCAGTCTTGTCTGGAGCATTTCCGGTAGCAGACTTCCGGTGACAGACTACCGCGACACCTAACTGGAGATATGGACAATAGCCTACAAATTACTCGGGATTACAGATTACCTTTCCCTCGTGAAATTAATGTTGTAAGTCATGATTTTTGGTTAGTGAAATACAACATGAGTTTCATGTGGGAAAGATAATCTGTAATCAGTAAAAACAAGTTGGTTATCGTTTATACTGCATATCATGAATCTGAATGAATATAACACGTTTAACCCTGTCCATGCTGAAGGTGACTGGAGATGCCTAAGGAGCAGTGCATGTGTCTAATCCAGCAGGGAGAGGGTAAATAAGTCGCCATCGCTTCTCTTCTCTGTAGAAAAGTCAATTTTACATGAGTACTGTAACATCGTCACAACTGTCAACATTGTGTCATGACCATTGTTTGTCATCATGTGAGATATACTTAGAAGACTACACCTTATCTCCACCTTATCACCGGTATGTGCAATATATAGCATTAGGTACTTTCTAATGAAAGTTATGTATTATGTTTAATGAAAACTGATAAGGCATGGTTTGAAAATGGAATTATATTCTTTGATAAAAAATATTCCAATGAATGCTAACCATGAAAATATCTGTAGACCATAATTTTATATCATGAACATTATGATGTGGTTATTAGTGACGCTTGCGATGGTTGCTATGAATGATGTGGCGTCATGATGTTTTCATGTGACAATGGCATATCGTCATTTGTCAGGTATGACCAAGTCAATGCTTACAGCACAATTAAATGTTTGACCAATTTTTTTTGCTGTATTTTGAATAAATCATGGGCCATCTTCTGTCAACTTACTGTCCCTATTAAAGTCAAATAGGTTCCCATTTCAGTAGCCTTTTGTTCTACTTTAGGTTCTAACTGGATTACCGCTATTGTTGGATTTTTACCGTTTTGTTCTTGGATTTAGATCAATCCAAGTCTATCTAATACAATAGCTTCTGGTGGGTGCATATATAAATTATTGTGAGATGCAAAAATATATTACTAGCATGTGTATTTACCACATAGTAGTACAACCTTGAAAAATATTAAGATTTTTGTTACTGTTGTGATAATGATACCAAAATGCTTTAAGGAATATTTTCCAGATAATTGACCTTCGCATGCTCAGCCAAAACATCTTACAGCTGTCAATTTTCTTTCTTATTGTATTCATAAGCCAATTGGCAAGACGATATCGGTAAGCAATCTGTGTAATTTAGCTATTGAAGACAAAACAAACTACACTGGCCAGGTCTCGGAGCATCAGTGTATATCATTGTACATGTATGTCAATTATTTTGATTGGGATACTTATTGTGTGAAAGGAGACACTGAAAATCTTTTCCCTCTGATTTTCTTATTCCCGAGGAACCTAGATGTGCTTTACTCTTCATGGTGGATATGTGGAATAGGACTATTGGATGAGAATAGTAGCATGTGACATAGGTTACAGTCAGGCATTCATTGTTAATGTAGATGTGTAGACAGAAGAATCAGTGATATCCTTTGCTTATAAGTATTCCAGTCTCACAGATGTATGCCATAGCTATGCCAGTCTTACAGTTCATGTATGCCATAGCTATGCCAGTCTCATAGTTCATGTATGCCATAGCTATGCCAGTCTTACAGTTCATGTATGACAGAGCTAAATCAGTGCATAAGCCATGCTTCTACTATAGCAGGAAGTGGCGTACACCTTTGGTTAGGCCCTGACTACCCATACCACCCACTGGTAATACACAGGCCATATCTATGCCACTAAGTTCATACACTGTATACTATAGCTATATCAGTCTCAGCAGGGATTCATGACAGATGAAGTCTACTTGACATAGGAATGTCTGAGAGATGCTGATCAGCTGTTCCAGCCTCCCACACACTGCGAGGCAGCTGTGTTTACGCTGGGCATCTGGCCACGCCTGTAGTAATTGCTCATTGGTCAGTGATAGCAGACTCTGCCAAGCATGCTGGAGATGGTAATTGACTACTGACATGGCAAACTATATTATCTGCCATTATATGCATGCGTTATTCATGTGCGCATTCCGTAATACTTGAGAAGCGGTATTAATATTTTTTTTAGATTTTCTTTCTGCATTTTTAGATCTTTCGTAAATTATTAATGTGTACATTTACACTATGGAAAGAAATAATAATTTATATGCAAAATACATAGATATTTGGGAAACAGTATACATGTACAATGTTTGTATATTTTTACGTTTATTTTTTTTATATTTTAATATTTTTCTTGAATTATTTATGTGTGCATTCCTCGATAGTTTAAAAATTAATTATTATTTTTGAGAACATAATTTCCTTTGTTTTCCCATTACGTAATGTTTGTTTATATATACATATACCATGGATCAGTAGAAACATTAGCATCATTTTTAATTTTTGAAGAGTAAATTGATTTATGCATTTAGGCAAAGTACTGAACAATATAGTGTTTCAATTATAAATTAGGTGTGAATGTTTCATGTCATGAACTTGATGGTTAACTTTCTCATTTAATTGTTGAGATTAGAATAATTTTTTTATTAAGTCATTTCTTGTTAACATTTCACAAAATTAAGTCTGTGAATGTAAATATAATTTTCTTTTGATTTCCTAAGAGCCAGTAAAGAGAAATACTTTTTATATTAATAGTATGTGAAAATATCAATTACTATATGTCTCTGACTGCTAAAGAAATTAATGAGAATATTACCTGAAACTAATTTTGTCCATGCGGTTGTATTACGTCAATAGTGAGCTGGCATAGAACGTAGTTGCTGTTATAATCCTAGCATTGAGTAAGCTTGAAACCTCTAGGTCTAGTGCCTGGGAAATAGCTTGTGATTGCCGTCTGCGAACTGTTTCCAGGCAGTGAAGCCAGAATCTCTCACCTGCCTGTAATCTCGAGCAGGAAAAGCAAAGTCGGATGAAGTAAATTAGCCCCAGTGGAAGGATATTACTCGTGTGGTATTCCACCGGCTAACTACTATACGACCATGCCCAGGGATCTCCACGCTGGACAGGCAGTGATGTGACTCGGGTGTATCTGGAGGTCGTGTACGGCTAGAGTCTTAGTGTTGACAGTGATATCTGTGGTCCTCCATACCTTGCTGTGACGGAAGTGACAGCTACACCACAGTGCATGTAGCAGGCCAGCAGACGGGCAGGTAGAACAGTGCTGACCTCTAGTGAGTGTTTTCATTGAAAGGACTGCCTTGCCTTGCCTTGGCTAAGCCTGACTTCAGGCCAGTGTTATGTAGCGTGTGGAGCGAGCAGGGAGTATTGTTACCGGGAGATCAGTCAGACACGAACTGGAATCTATGTTATAGGGGGTACACCGATCCCAACAAGGTCTTGGTGAATTACTGCCCCTGGAATGGAGTAGACGTCAATAACAACAGGTAAGACAGCTTATATACGTATGTCTGGCCCTCGGGGCTTGTCCTGAGAGACCAGATAGTGTCCACAACCTACCGACACCACACAGCACGTAAGGCCGGAGAGAGAGGAGTCGGGTTTAGGGTGGAGTGTAGATCTATAAACACAGGAATATTGGACACCGGTGAGTAGCAATATCTGCCATTCAGACCTGAACCAGCTTTGCCATGTAAGCTCTCATAACACTGACTCCCGCCTTACTTCAATGCTGAGGGTGATGAGTTATTTTTATCATGGGTCACTGTGTTTGGGATGACCTCAGTCGTTTCTCCTCCCACATGTAGAGCCAGGTCTTGTTATCATAGGAAAACATGCTTCCTGATTAGGAATATGTGAATGGGGTTTGACGAACTGATGTAAATTTCTGTGAATATAGGATGCTGACAAGTGTATTGGGGCCAGTGTATACAGGACAAGCACCTGCCATATGGCAAGTGACCAGACTGTTATGGCTGAGGGTTATTGTTAGAGGATATAGCCGTGATTGTATTGTGTTTGGAGGTGTGGCACAGGCATGTGCTCACAGATTTAGTAATAAAATGCTGGTCTGGACCTTTCTGTCTGTCAATTATTAATTTTATCATTATTGCCATTTACAGTTGTGATTAGTTTATCTTTTGGATAGCTTGTTTACCCCTTCCAACAGAAGGTTGTTAGTAGTAGTATTATTATTATTATTATTATTATTATTATTATTAGTTCGTTTCCAGTTATCTTTCATTATTATTTTACATACTGGTAGCTTGTTTACCCCTTCCTACAGAAGGTTATTATTATTATTATTATTATTATTATTATTGCTTATTATTATTATTATATTATTACCACAGCAATGTTAAACTCCATAATCACTATTATTATTATTATTATTATTATTATTATTATTATTATTATTATTATTATTATTACTCCTATCATTACTATTGTTATTATTTTCATAAGCTTATTATTATTTTATATTATCAATCAACTAATTTCATGTATGAATAAATATTGCTTCCTTAGCATATCATATAGGCAATAGCATAGCATTCAGTTACAAGTCAAATCATACAGAAACCCTATATAGGTCTGTGTTGTTCAGTCATTTATCCTGATCACAATGTGTCCTGGTATGGCAACGCCTGTCCACGGCTTATAGTGTTAATATGCCGGATATATTTAACATGGGGTAATCAGGTAATTTATAGACGAAGTATACAATACCTACACTAATACCCACTTGGCATCAGCTGACATCAGTGTTGTAATGTTAGATGGACCTTGTATACACATCAGTGTAGTATTTCACTATTTACACACTATGTTTGTGTTAGGTATGATGGTATGTATGTGCTTTGTTTGCTATGTTCTTGGGGAAATCAAAATCGTATTTAAGACAGGTATCCAGGTTGTAGACACATGTATTACTAAGGTAAGGTGCCACTCGTAGAGTTAACCCTTTCACTGCTGGATTAACCTTATCCTGGCTGGGGACAACCAGAGATTTCCTATTGTAATGAATCTTAACACAGAGGGGTTAACCTCACACATACTGCTTCATGGGGCAACTTTGGGTGTCACCAGGAAGAAGACAGTTAATTTACTGTATTGCCTCTCTGACTTCATGACTTTGAGACATTAGATCTTTGTAAAGGGTTATGAAGCTATTAAATCGACAATATGCCCATTCCATCGAAGTTAGAAATTATGAAAATAATAATAAGAGGGTAATTCTTTATCAGCCCAATGTTTACGGTGGTCAAATCGGTAATTTGCAGGGGTTCCCACAGATACCGTTAACATTGCAGTTTTTCAACTGACCCCTGGAACCCCTTTAAATTCAAACACTGCCTTGTTGTACACAATTGATGTTCATTCCATCTTGTTTCCTTAACTGAACCTACTGAACAAGATACTGGTATTTATGTCCTAGTATACCGGTGCCATCAAGGGTAAGATGGTCACTCAGTTAGCCGAGTCTATTCCATATCGATTCTGTGATTTGTCGTGATGCATCGTTCCGTTCTGGATGACATGCCGCGTTTGTTTTCTTTTTTTTCCTTACTGTTTTATTGAATAAATTGTCTTCTTTCTGCCAGAGTTGATGGATGAGCTGCTGGCCTACAGCAAAGAAGTTCTTCTAGTCATGACAGGGGAAATTTTTCCTATCTAGCTAGGATTTAGAGGTGGCCTCTGTAATCACACGTGGTCTAGATGTATGACCATGTTCTTTCTGACGTTATAACTTACCAGAAATGGAGTGGTACTCATTTCCTGGAGTTTTTATTTTATCTTTTTTTAGCAAGTATAAAAATAGAAATAATTCACCATGTTTAAATCTTGGAACTGCATATTTTTTTGTACAATCTAGTTTATTTATTTATCTTAAAATAAATTTAGATCTTGCAACTGCATATTTTTAGTACAATCTACCGGTAGTTTATCTATTTATTAAAAATATATGATTTTCTTAAATGATTTTTGCTGGGTCTTTTTTTTAGATAGGAGGGTATTTTCTTTTTATAATACTAGTGTATACTGTTTCTATTTTTGAGAAGAGATAAGGTATAATCTTTGACTAATTTTGTCCTGAATAAAATAGAAGCATACATTAATAAATAAGGTAAAATCTCCTTTGAGTACTTCAGTCTTGGAAGTATTCAGTCCTTGGATGCATACATTGGTCCTATTGGACAAGACATCATTAGTCTGTGTCAAACCTGGCTCTCACACAAATAGGCCTATTCAAAATACCCCCTAGAGCAATTAAGCAAGTCTAGATTAGTGGCTCCTTTCATGTAAATATAGTACCAATCAATATAAATTATTTACTTTCACCCTCTGAGGCTATTGGTAGTCTAAAGACTCTGCTGTACTCCATATGGTGGGCATGTATCACTTTGCTTGCACTGGGGTAACATGTGAATTCCTTATTATCAATGAGTTGACGGCTTTAACACATGTCTGATGGTAGTGGTATAACAATGATGGCAATATAACCAATGAAAAATCACTGCATCCAAATTCCTTATGGTTATTATTAATTAATTATTAGGTGAATTGTTCCCCAGTGACAAAACAAATTAAGGACCAGTAGGCATGTGATGGGAATCTTAGGACATACCTATTTATTTAGCTTTAGCTTTATGTTATTTTAATAATGAAACATCCCCAAGCATATACAGGTCCCAGCTATCCTTCAAAAGCTTGCTATTACATTGGAAGAAAAACGGCACTAGATTCTTCACATTGTGAAATATAGTAGAAAGCTTCCCAGCGAAATACATGCATCTGCTGGGACTTAATTTATTTTGTTGAGTATATTATACAACCATGCATCACCCGCTTAACTTGATGCATAAGAATGGCATTATTTCAGTTTGGTAAATAAATGTCAGCGTTAAATCCTTATTATAATATGCAGTAGTGCTTAGAAGACTGTAAATATTGCCTGAAGGCTTCAAAGCATTGTGGGTCATTGTTCTAAGTTGAAATTTAAAATAACTTCACGAAATAGTCGTCTCAACTTCATAAACTGTCTTGTCTCAAATTTATGAACTGTCTCAGTAGATGACATCCATTACAAGTGTAAGCTTCAGTGGCCTGGTGATGAACTATGTCTGTCACCACCCACCTCCCCACCCCCCTCCCAATGTATTCCCAGTGACACGTTGCCAGTATTGTGCCTAAGGGGGCCCAAACCAGCACTGAATGCCCCATGAGGTGTATTCCAGTTTGCCAGCGACGTTGGTTTGCCTGACTGACGTCACGGTGACATCACGACATGTCCACATCAATGTCAAGCTAAAGGCTGACTCTGATCTCTCCAATACACAGGTATGGGTGTCCACAGGCACCACTGTCAGTCCACAGGCACCACTGTCACTGTCAGTCCACAGACACCACTGTCACTGTCAGTCCACAGACTCGCCCATTCACCGGCAAAGTTACAAATTACTGGATCATTGGGTGGTTGGGAGAATAGAGAAGATATTTATCTCCTCATATAACTGAAATTACCAATACAATATGGTAAATAATTGCAATGGATAATGTGTGTTTGTTGGTTGAAATGACTGGTTTCTGTTTGCTGGAAAAATTAGAGGAAATATATTACTGCTATTCTGATTGAAATTACCACTGCAATATTGTAAATCATCCCAATGGTTAGTTGGTTTGTGGGATGGTCCAAATAATTGGTCTCTGTTTGGAATAAAAATACCAAATATATTTTCCTCATCTAATTGAAATTGCCTATGCAATATGGGAAATAATGGTAATAGATAGCAAGTCTAGTAATTTCATGACATTAATGTCAATATATTAAGGTAAATGTTATGATTACGTGGTTAATGCCACGATAAATGACAGTAAGGTGTTGTTTTATTATGCTTAATATTGTCACGGAATTATGCTGGCAGTCGTATAATGTTTGTCAGATGTAAAACCAAATGAGTACACTTTCTGCCCCCTAGTCATTAGGTAGTCAATGTGGCTTATAGGTAGTCAATGTGGCTAATACTAACAATATAATACGCACATCATACATCATGTTGCCATAAACCATATCCTGGTTGCACTAATATTAGACATGCATGTCAGTACCAGCTGATGCTCTCAGGTTTACTGCAATGTTCAGTGCTACGGATATTGCAGGTTTTTGCCTGCCCTACATTGACAAGCCAGTGAAAGAATTCCAATTTAAAATTAAATAAAATAAGATATTAGCCTGAGGTTACAAAGTATTTTCTGAGTATAATTTCATGCTTAAGTCTTGTTCACAAATCCCCATGTAAAATTGTAGTTAATCATGAAATCACACCCAGAAAAGTTTCATATCCTCGTGACCTGGTTACTTTCACATTAACTCGTGATGTTAGGACACCATTTCTGTGGAAATAAGTCGGTCACATTCTAGCTCTATTTAAAACTTGGGAAGGAAATGCTTTCCTGAAAATCAATATCTCTGAATCAAATTGTATTAATTAAATTCAGATTCCTTTGGTTTGAGGCAAATGGTCATATCTCTAAGCAAATCAGAATAGCTTTGAGGCAAACGTTAGCCTTTCAAAATGGATTACCATAGATTTTTGAGGAAAATGGTTTCAGTATAATGTAGATTATGATAGCTTTTAGGCTAATATTACTACACGTATGCACACCCAATGTAGCATAGAATTATGTTATGTTTTTCAGGCCAATAAATATCAGTTTCTATTAGGAAATAAATAGACGCATACGTTGGGGAACATATTTGTTACCAAAATATTATTATTATTATTTATTATTATTATTATAAACCATTATATAGTGCAAACTATTTATTTTGTTAATTATTCTATCATTTCACGTCACTCCTTTACACATTCAAAATCTAAATCTGTAGATCTGTATAAATTCATTCAGAGAGTTCACTCTGATCAGAAAAGCTATTCATCTCTCCTATGCAAAAATGTGGCATAAAAGGAAATTTGAGAGAATTGCATCATAAAATTCCCCGTATATAGACTATTAATATAGCTTTATGGATAGCCCTAGTACTATACACACCTCGGTGCTACATCCCTGGCAGCTAATAAGATGAGCCTTGCTCAGTGCATACCAGAAGGTCCTGGGGTTAACAGCATAAGCACAGCCAATATAGATACAGGGCATCAGACTATAAGATAGCCAGCGGTAATGTTTCTTCAAGCCTGTACCTCATCAAGTCCTCGATGAAGCAGCAAACGTGTCACATTTCACTCCCTGTGCAGCAAGCCACTAGAATGATAATAGGCTAGGTGTCACTGATGTCGCTGGATAGGAGTCACTTTAGAGAATAATAAAGAAAGGCGATTTAGAAGTTTTATTTGAATTTTTATTTTAAATTTCCAAGGTGGTTTAGTTTAATGTGAATTTTTATTTTACATTTCCAAGGCTATGAGGTTTTATTTGACTGTTTTTATTTAGTTTCTTAGGTAGCTTAGTTTTATTTGAACTTTTCGCAGTAGGTTTCACTGTCTGTCTTTGTGAACACTTGATTATATTCTGACTTAAATACCTATAAACATATTATTACCATACTATGCTGTAATGATTGTGCATGTTGTGTTATGTCTCAAGATCTAGTTTCATTATTATACATGTACTTGTGTTGGCTTCATATTACAGTCTCATATTATTATTTTCATAATTCTCGTCTGATAATCTAGTCTCCTATAGTCTGTGGATTCTAGTGACTAGTCTACATTAATATGTAACCTCATATTCTAGTCTACATTAATATACAGTCTCATATTCTATACTATAATATACAGCCTCATATTCTAATCTACTATAATAGTCTATTTAACTAGCATCATGTTGTAATCCCATATTCTAGTGGTAATATTTGGAATTTGTGTATTGGGCAAACAGTTTACTTAGATTCCACATGTTACAATATTTATATACATGTACTACAGTACTTTCAAGTGACAATATATTATTTATCAATTAGGAGATTTCCCAGAAAATTATGCAGTAAACTAATAGATGTTTTGGTTATTATTGTACAGGTATTATTAATGTATGTGAAATTAAATAACCAAGGCTTTGTTCTCACCTATATTGAGTAATATTGCATGTACAGTGTCCCCTCATATAACGCTGAAGTTGGGGTCCATGACATACCCCCACGTTATAGTACCTGCCTTATATGATATTACAGGGAAATAACGAAGATAAAAATGGGATCCACATCTGACCCAGCCTTATATCCGAATCCGCTGAGTGTATCGAACATCCTTATATCAAGGGGACACTGTATTCTATCAGTCTGTGTCTCTCTTTCCAAACCTCCGCCCCAATTTTCACCTCAAGTATGCCTAATGAGGTGCATGAACATAATGACTATTATTAACATTATTATATTACATGTTAAACATTAGCTTAGTTAGCTGAGTATTTATAGCATATGGTTTGGCAAGTCTATTGTTAGCTTGCATGTCCTTGTTTTCTAAGTACATATAGATTATTAGCCAGATCATTGTAAATCGTGAATGTGTTGTAGTGTGTACGTTGCATAAACCATTCCAAGTGTGACACTTTAATAAGTACAGATATGCAGATATTTTCACTGGTTCAAACAGTATAAAAAGTTACAGTTTCATCTAAAATGATGTTTAGTTAGGAGATAGATATATGCCAAATGGTCTTTTGAAATTTGCGGGATGTTATTGAATTTCGACATAGGCAAATTTCATTTGAACCCAACCCGCTTGTATACATCAGGCCCCCGTTTCACGAAAGTGTCCTAACTTTAGGAGCTCCTAACTTTATGACCCAGTTTCAGTTTGATGAAGGAATA
>JAULBP010110651.1:0-10063 GCA_032355345.1 Lepetodrilus pustulosus | reverse complement strand
ATCAAACGTAAATAGTCTCAGACTGAAATTCGTTTGGTCATTATCTAGATCTATCAACCGTGATTGTATGCCTTTAATCAGCCTATTTTTTTCAGGCAATATGTGAATCAGGCAATGCCGCAATATACATATTGACTGATTATAGACGTTGATTGTAACATATACACATTTGCGATCGTACTTGACAGACGTTATCAAAGTTACGTATACGAGCGATCTTACAAGTTGTGTTAAGAAGTGAACTGGTACTGAGGTACTTGTCGTGGACATACCGCCATGCAATACCACATACTAGTAACCCTCAAACTTTTGTGCGGCGAGTCGATTGTGTTGTAAGGTCTGCTCTAACAATCTTGTACTAAATTGAAGGAGACTGATGGTCACCACTGGTACTGTATTACAAGTGTCATACAGACTGCCCACATAACCGGGTTTGATAACAAATGCTTCTAACGGGATTACCTCTCTAAATCAATAGATACAACGCTAGATTCACAATCCAGCAAATTTAGTTCAAATTCCAGGATACTAACAACACATTTGATGTGATTAAATCTCTGAAACTGTTTCAGGATCCTACAGGAGACACTTCCAAACTGAATTTGAGTAAATGGGAAATCCAAACAATCGTGAACGGTAACGTTGGACACTACTAATCATTGAACACGGTTAATTGGCGTAAGATTTACAAGACTTGGTCACATTCCATGACATCAACCAAATGGTTATACTCTTACCGCTTAAATATATATTTAATCGTTTATTTAATAAATTATTATAAACTTCAACGTTAATGTATTTTTTTTCACGTGGACATTAATCGGCAGGTACTATTTCTATGTTAAATATGATGCCAATTGTTTGCTTCTATAGCTCACTCGGCCATAATTGCCATCAACGATGCTGTGAGGGTAAAATACCCCGAGGACTACACGCCGACCAAACTGGCCCTAGAGGACAAGACTGCTAGGCTCGAAGACGTCCCAGAGTTGGTGGTCAACCTAAAGCCCAACGAGGACGTCATCAAGGATGTCCGCGGCTACCATGTCATGCTCTACAATGCCCGGGTATCCTTTAACAAAGCTCTCTTATCCGCTAATATACCATAGCGCTCTCTTTGCAGTGCATTAGCTATTGGCAAAGAGAGCGCTATAGTATTTTAGTGCATAAGAGAGCTTCGTGAAACGATATACCCTGGAGAGACAAACTAAGAAAGCCACAAAACGTAGATACCTGTATACATGTACACGTTTTCATTATGTTTTCATTACGGCACTATGTTTGCTATGACAAGCATGTGCTTGTAACCCCCGTAGATTGTTTGATTAATGTGTACGTCTCTCTGTCTCTTATACTCATCTTCTATTATGTATTTTGATTATACTCCATAACAATGTTGGTGAGTTGATGATGCAACATGTATAACAGGCGAGAAAACTAACAAGATTACATGTAAATTACTTAATAATATGCCAAATATTATAACTCAGACTCAAATCATACGAGAAAGATCATCTTGAAGAGCAATTTTTTTCACCTCTAATTACATCTATATTTTCGTCGTTACGTCAGAGAGATAATCCGGATGGTGGATGCTATCATGGCCTTTTGATTCAAGAAAAAATACAGAAGGCCATTCATAGTAAGTATTGAGTATATTAAAATAATTACAATTGACTACAGAAGAAATCAACGCATGGTATGTTTTGTTATGTGTAGGAGAATGTTCGAACAATATTCCAATAGTTTCGCTCATGGAGCGCGTCGGACGTTTCTCTTTCAATAACTAACTAATAGTTTTAAAGGTATAATATCACATATATTTATGGCTATGGACTATAGAATAGTTTTCATAGCTACAACTGCAAAGTACATTCGCTTGACATGCATACAATTATGTTTATACTTCCAAAAACATTTCCACCTCTGTATGGTAGACACAATTTTATTCCAATATAAATGCAAGGATGCAAGGGGCATAACTCAAATTTGGTCGACTTAAATATAAAACGACATGTTTACGTTCGTTCACAGATCAGTTGATGCCTTAAAGACAAGATAACTAATGTTTTGTAACCTGAATTCACATAAAATATCAAATCTGTGATAAGTATCGAGCGTTGGGGAACACATGCATTAAGTAGTCTCAGATAGAAATGATTTTGTCCATTATTTAGGTCAACCATCTATGATAGTATGCCTTTAAATAACAAATATATTGAAAGTTGGAGAACACTTATAGTGATAAGAGAACAGGTATGGGACTTTCCGAAAAGTCTAGTTGCGCCAGAGTTACTTCCCTTAGATAACTCTCCCTTTCTGAAGTCGAGAACTTCCACCTAGTACTTGACTAGATTAGTTATTAGTTGGACGCAACATTGTGGAAATAGCATACACTGAGAATCTACAAAATTGTGTGAGTAACGTTAACTATACAAAGCACATCGTAGCTTAATATGTCAATATTAATCAAACTACGCATATTGTAACAATGTAAACCGTTTCGTGATATATTACTGATATTAGTAGTAACACGACAACTTACGATGTTACGATAACAATCGCTCAACTGGCTGTCTTGCTTGTTCGCATACTACCAAGTATTTCAGCGCCTTTCTCCAGAGGAGAATACAGAGAATTAACGTTGGATAATGTCTTGTTTTTATCCAACATTTTTTAAAAATCATGTTAAAATCCGTAGTTTTAACACTGTTTTTATTCATGTTGCCGAGATATACTCGGTAAGGGAGATAATTTGATCGAAAATCTTCAGGGTAGGCAACTGCAGTTTTCGGAAAGTCCAATAGGCTCCACCCTTATTCGCACATAGGCTCCATTCCTCGATTTAGAGAACAAGCATTATAATTGTAATGAAACAGTACCCATAACATGATCATATATAAGCTATGCTATATGCCTATGTGTAAATGTTCCTAGCTCATCAAGCACTCCTCGCCTTGAACAAGGATCTGGATGACGGCAACACAGAGATGGTGACCGAAGGCATTAAACGTCTTTGCACCTTACCAGGCAACATCCTTCCTATAGTTTTCATACAGTATTGTACGATGCTGTCCATAGCTAAAACGGATAAGGGAGAAAAATCGAACCAGCTAAGTAATTGGGTGAGTCTGTATTCCAAGATACAATGATATATTATTACCCATCATTTACCCATATTTTGCAACTGCTTCACCTTTATATTCCAGTCTGAATAGTGTTATAGCAATCTGGTCATGTCTCTGGAATTGTCAACTGCACACGGGTCATTCTTTATTTCCATATAATGGAAGGTTGTTCTGTTCAATTGTCGTTGGCCTTCTTCCATTGGAATTCAGGTCATCTTTTTACGAAGCTCTCTTATCCACTAGGAGATCATAGCGCTCTCTTTGTCGATAGATAATGCACTGCAAAGAGAGCACAATTGTCTCGTAGTTGATAAGAGAGCTTTGTGAAAGGATACCCTGGATCTTCGAACCATGTTTCTGACTTCATGAGCTTGTTCATTCCTATTCCTCTCGAGGCTATATCAGCTGGATC
Organism: Lepetodrilus pustulosus; assembly: GCA_032355345.1. NCBI lineage: Eukaryota > Metazoa > Mollusca > Gastropoda > Lepetellida > Lepetodrilidae > Lepetodrilus > Lepetodrilus pustulosus. The sequence continues at coordinate 6,523 of JAULBP010110651.1, read as the reverse complement.
TTTCTCGCTTGGTACGTATTTCCACTGACAATCATCAAATTTCGAAAGATTGTCAGTGGTGAATATTGATTGAATACGACGTTAAACTCAATATTCACCACTGACAATCTTTCGAAATTTGATGAATGGTTGCAAGACGAATTGCTATGAATGTGTTCTCGGTTCGAATGTATCTCAGTATTGCCATGCTGTCGGTCCAAAACACTGTTGTAACAATTGGATATTCCAATTCTCTTAATATCACGACACTGATACGTGCTGCTACTGTAGCAGCTGTAAGTTCTTGGGATTGTCACTTATTGTGAGAGGAGGTTCTCTTGATTTTGCCGGTACAAAACTACAGCGACCTTCACAACTATTAATTAATATATGCCACCACTACGTATGTCACGTCGTTTGCGTCACAGAATATGTGATTGTTGCCGATAGACTTGTGCCATCTTGGAATGTGTAGGTTGTTAAGCCTAGGCACGTCGGCCAACCAGTCCTATCACTTGCGCAGATCTTCGCCTTCAACTAGTTCGTCCCAACTTATATATTTCCTACACAGATCCTGGAGTAGCATAATTGCTTTCAGTTCTAATGGAGTTATGCATCCGATTGGGTCATAAAATAGAACGCAGTACTGAGAGAATACATCTTCTGGTATTTTAATCGATCCTTCATGACAACTTTGAACCTACTCTATCACTTTCGACACACCAGTTGAGTAGTCTCCAAGAGCTATTTCGTTCGGGAGGTAGTGGTTACTTGGATCACGTTCTTTCACACCTTTGACACTTTCTTCAATTGGTACCGAGTCCATCACACTGTACATAACTGTTACTATTACATTTCGCTAGATGAAACGTTTTTAATAGGGCGTATCGCCTCAGACATTACACTTTCAAACAGTCATCCGCGTAGAACGTTTTCTTCACTACTTCTTCAAGTGAGTCCGTGTTGTCATCTACGGTTTTCAGCAGCTCGGAATTAGCACATGGTAGAAATGAAGTTGCTCCAAAGAGGTGAACTTACATCCTGCCTATCCTTACATTCTCCTTGTAATTTCCATTCGGTCACTAATAGAAGCATTGTCAATACGGCTTGACTCTGGGATGCGCACTTTGTATCCCATAATGGCGTACACAAAGCAAGTTGTTTGTCAGATCTGGACCAGGTAGTTCATTGGCCATTGATACACCTTGATACATGGCTGAGCAATCAAAGTCCACCATTATGTTGCCAGGTTGACTTGAGTGGTACACTCCGTGGAATGAACCCTACCTTGGCATTTTCACCTGGATCTTCTTCATCTCATGGAACTTCTTCTGCATAGCCTATTTTTTTCAGGATACCATTCATGAATTCAACGTAGCTCTCGTCGAATTTCTCATTATTTTTCATTCTTCCCTTTGGAGAGCTTGTGTATGGTTGTCGGGTAATATGACGTCATCGTTCCTGAATGGCAAGTCGATATATAAGTAGGGTCCATCTTTCATTTCTATGGATTCATCCAATTTTATTTCAGAAACACTTTATATTCTTGGGAATGTTCTTTCTGGTCTTCCTTACTTTCAGGGAAGTCGATTAACATTTTGTTTCTCACCACCGTTTTGAGTTACTTTATTTCTTATAGTTCATTGATGCCTACTATATCCACTTTGTTGACTGAATAGGCATTTTCTTCTTGCTCTTTGGGGATGCACACTTCTCAGACAATATTCCATGCTAACCATCCTAGTCTTGTTCTTGTAACATGAGCACAGCCACTTGGTCCGGTCTTAACTTCAAGTGGGGAATAAGCGTCAGTGATGTTGGGATGTATTGCGACGACTGAAACATTTTGTCTTTCGTGTATACTCAATGCAAAGATACGCATTTGTTCATAAGTCACATATCTGTATTCCTTGTACTTCATTGCTACCCATAGTTTCTAGTTTTATGGTCTTATTACTTCCGTTTGCGCCGAGGTCTTCCATCAACTGTTTGGAACAGAATGAACTGCAAGACCGAGGATGCATAAAGGCGTACGTTTCCACTATTTTTGATGAGTTGTTGTCTTTACATTTACTGGTATAATTGCCACCATACACTGTCCTTCGCTGTCGCCAAGTTCACAACATAGGCACTCTATCAAACCAGCACAGGCACTTGTTGGGTTTTCACCCTGAAATGGTTTCTGCATAAATGTCTGTTCAGAATGTCGTTCCGGTTTTGCATCAAAGTGAATCAGTGTGTTGTGATTGCAATGTTCAGAGATAACTACTAATTGACAGTCTTTACTCATACAATTGTCTACAATTGAAGCATTTGAAACATATACCGTTTGATTTGAGAAAGGCCAGTCTCTCTTCAACAGCCATAGACGTATTAAGACACAGTCATGCTCTCGATTCTGGCCTTGTGTTAGCTGCGTGATGTCTTTCCTTTTCAGTTTGTATACTAGTAGGTTTGTTGTTAGATATGTTCTGTTAGCCGGTTGCTGCTGTCGTAGTAGAATTGGGGTTGGCCACAGTCTTGTACGTTGGCTTCTTATTGATTGGAGCCCTTACTTCAATGTTCATGGCTTCTCTTCCGTATGTTGGATCGTTGGTTTTATTAGCTTCCCTTTCCACGAATATTGAATTATATTGCTTTCCTCTTTTCGTCAGGACTATGTTCCTCCACTTGTCATGGAAGTACTATGATAGCTTCATAACAAATTTGTTCATGTTATCTAAGTATAGCCTGCATTGTTGACACTGCATTTTTACATTCAGAGAGAAACGTGGAATAATTGTCCAGTGATTTAGCATTGTCAGACTTGATGGAACAGCAATCCTAAAGCTCGCTTGACAAAGGCATTCGCGACGGTTTCTTCATTTCCATACCGATCCTCATACCCGCTTGCTTCCAAGTAAATTGTTTGAGAAACTTTCTGTATTCTTGTGGATCTCCACCGTTTCTTTATGTCAAGATGAGGCCTTTCCAACTGTTTCACAATTGAGATAATTGCTTCTTCTTCATCTGGAACTCTGGGTCTTTCTCTGGTTCAGAATTTCTTACTCCCTGAACGAAGGTCTATGCGTTAGGATTCAGGTTTGACAGGGGAAGTAGAAGACACATTACAGATTTATTTTTCTGTTGAAGATTATCTTCTAGTAGATCCAAGTCTGGTATTCTTACTTCGGATATGTTCAATTCTATTGTTCAGTTTTGCATTTCAAACTGTTTTTTCTTTCATTGTCTTGGTTGTCACTATTAATTCTACTTTTCTTTGAGGTTCTTGCATACTGGCAGGCATTTGAGGTGTTAATGTATGCTGCTATTACTATTTCTTAATGAATCTGTCTTAGCCTGTAATGCCTTTCCCGGCTGTGTTTGCCTTTGTTGATTTAGAAAGTATTCTTCAGCAGATTGAAGTTCATCAAGATTGATTTCTGCTGTTTGTTTTCTTCATGAACATGCGATAATCTCGATAATCTCCACCCAACTTGAACAGCTTGTCGTAGAGCTGCATCCGGGAAGAATACTTCTGTCAAATGTTCTCGTTGTTTTTATTTATCTTCCACTCTAATCTTCTGATCAACATATGCTAACTCCTTTCGTAACTCCCTATACACCTTTTCTATTATTTTACCTTTCACTTCCAGCGTGTATTCTAGTCCTTTCTCTATAATTTTTCTTGTTCATTTTTCTTCTTAATTTGTCTCTTCAATACAGATGATAGTCAATGAGGTCTATGATTTTACAACATATTTCTCTATTTATTTAGTTCTTGTTCTTAGTAGAAGCAGAAGTAGATAGACTGAAATAAAGAGAAGATATCACTTACGATATATCAAACGAAACATAATTCAATCATGCATCTATTGCTATGCTTAATGACCTCATTATGCTTAATATTGGGCGGGAAAATAGGATAGTTTTGGGGCTTAAACGTATACCGAATGTTTGATACAATTGTTTCTATCACGGCGATACATTTCACGAAAAGTTTCAGAGCAGCACATAATCATATTCTATACCGTGCCGCCTATCTAGTAAGATCAGTAGTATGTTCATATCGTGATTAGTCACCGAGTTATGCTAAACTATACCTGGCAGGTGTATACCAATTTGACGACAAATGATGCGTAAAATATGTTCCACAAGATACGTTTTTCAGACGTATTGCAATAATAACATACTTAATTATATGATTGCATACTAGTAATCTATATTGGTCGTGAGTAAAGATGGATTAATGTTTTCATGAAACTCGCCGATTGAGCATTTCCATGACGTCATCCCTCGTAATGTATAGGAGTGTTAGTTTTGTTACCGGCTGGTCTGACCCGGCAGACCGCTTATCCATGATTCCACAATCTGAACCGCCGGCACGCGCTCGTTAAAATTAATATATTGTTTGTATATATGGAATATGATATAATTATCGAACTTTATAATTATTATTAAAAAATGACGACATTAGCCAGGTATTTGCGACATGGAATCCAGTTTACATCCCTTCAATACTGTGGATGTGTCTGCGTGTATTATTGGCAGCTACTCTAGCTTGCCAGGTGATGAGGCGTCTTGCATGGTGTTCTAACACACTAGCCGTGCAAAAACATGACTTAATCTGGGATTAAATCGAACAGCGGTAATGACATTAAGAGCCGCTAATCGTAAATGAAAAATAACATTGATGGATGAACACATATATTTCCACGTAGGAACCGTTTGAAAAATAATTTCCTTACAGAAAATGGTGACAGGTACGTCGGTGAAAAAAGCATGAATTGAGGCCTCGTCGGTCGCATTTAATTCATAACGCATTTATGTCTAAAATCAGAAGGTCGCATTAAATTAGTAACGCGTTAATTTCGTGATTTACAGTAGCTTAATTTCAAAATATTGGGCAAATCGAGCGCGTTTTTCGGGTCAACGGGGTCAAGCGGACTGCCGCGTCAGGTGAGGTGGTAGCAAAACGAACAACCCTTATGACAGCCACGAATCTAGTATTTCTAGAATCTATTTTGTCAGCACTATTGTTAGTGAGTTTCTCTATTATGAGTCTTTCAGTATATTTAACTGAGCTGGGGCCGAGCGAACTGAACTAATAATGGCTGGCTCGCCAATGATTTATAGAAGATTAGAAGAGAATATTATAGCAAATATGACACTGTCACAGTACTATATATTATAGCTAAACGGATGTCTTGACGAATGTCTGTACGTTAGGATCACTGTGGTTATGATAAACTTGTGTCTCATTTTAGTTAACAGGGCGGAATTATCGATGTCCCGTCTACAGCACCAGACTGACGTTAACAGAAATTCAGAATGTGATCGACGGTAAGTTTAATTACATAAAATATACTCTCCCAATAACGAATAGCATAGGTGAAATCGTTTATTAAATTACTAGTTATTTCGACGGAGTATGTTGACATGGTGTTTGGTTTTTCAAATGTTAATGTCCCATAGTTTGCGAATGGATTCCTACGGCCAAACGCACCATTTGATGACTTTTGGAAGGTTTAATTCATTGACGAAAATATACTTTTGCAAAGGTCGTGGTGAAAGAACTGCTAACACCATACATGTGAACATCGGGAAATTGTTGGGTATGTAACGGTGATAATTGTTTGATGAAACATATACAGGTGTTTGAGCTATTATGAACATCACGCGGGGTGCTCTCCTGACGGCGATAACTCATCAGTCTGTGTTTTAAATAAAGGTATGTTACCGCTGTTATGTGTGGAGATAATGATTGAGCATATGCCAAGACTGGACCAAGAATCTCGAAACATTGCTATCGGATGTCTGGTGGCCTTTGATTCTCAGTCAGAGCAGTTGTCCGTCATTATAAACGTCTATTAAAGCACAATGTCATTGCTTTGGGAACGATTAACAACAACGTGGATATACAAAAGATCGACCACGAGCTGGTAGACCAAATGTCACTACTGTTGCTAAGAATCGGTACATCCGTCTATTCCACCTACATTGTCGGACATAAACATCAACCGAAAATGTTTGTAATGTACCTGGTTTACGAATAGTGTCTTCGCAGATAATACGCAACTAACTTCGTCAGTACGGAAAACGAGCAAGAAGGCCTTTTGAGATGCCAGCATTTACTTTAAAATTACGCGTTCGATAGTTTTCTAGTCACGTTTTCTGTGGCACAGAAAGGGTGGAAGAATGCGTGTATACAGGGGTAGAAACAAACGTTTCGCCCGAAATTTCATTGTTGAACTTGATAGATTTGTTGGGGGTAGTGTCAATGTTTGGGCTTCCATATCCTGCCGCAGAACAAATCTGGCGCACGTAAAAGGACATCTTACTATACGTTACCGAGAATACATTCTTCACCGTCGCCTTCTTGCAGTTATTGGCTTTCAAAGACAAATGTTCCAGCAGGATCATGCCAGGCCTCATAATGCACGTGTGAACACGGATTTTCTAGGGAACTAGGGTACCTATTCTCGAAACGTTCTTATAGTCCGAGATCCCGGAGGGTTTTATTTATGTTTTCGAGCCCAAAAGGTCTGATGGTTGTTTCTATTGT
>JAULBP010110640.1:0-10063 GCA_032355345.1 Lepetodrilus pustulosus | reverse complement strand
GTGTCTTACCAAGGAACTGAATACAAAGATGGCGACACGTTGAAGATCAATCTTGAATCATTCCAGTCATTTATCCTGCGTAGTGTGTACGATCTTAGTGGGACGATAATAAGAAGCACTGAAACTATTGCAGTCTTTAGTTTCCAATACAATGACCATGTATTTAAGGGTCCACCCGCTTATATGGTCGGGTTCGAACAACTTCTCCCAGTTAAACACTACGGTCAGGAGTATGTCGTGGCAGTCAGTGTGGAAGAAGCCGACCTACAGATATACAGTAAATACAATGACACAAGAATACAATTCAGCAACGGAACAACGGTTGGTGTTGGTCCCACTGGACAGTTCCGTCAACGTTTACCGAGCAACACTACGTTATATTTCAAGACAGACAAGCCAGCTTTAGCAAATGTTAAGCGATATTCGGAAATGTTAGTAGTTCCCCCTTTATCATCTTACACAACAGAGATTATACTTCCTTCAGAGGCAAGATGGGGATCGTCTGCAGTCGTTAAAGTACTAACAGCGTCAACTACTGACGTCCTGGTGACCGACGGCGTCACTGGAAGTATCGCTTTAAACTGGATTGATATCCCCGGCGTGGACTACAAGGTGGGAACACATACTGTTACTGTCAAGACATCCATCATCTACAGCAGCAACAACGGCAACTTTACTGTACTTGTTTATGGAAGTGTGTTATACAATGGTGGATATAACTTGTCTGAAGGTAAATATATAATTCTAGGTAATACATATTCATAATAGATCCACTACATCAGGAAGCTAAATTCTAGGTAATACATGTATTACCTAGAATTTAGCTTCCTGATGTAATGGATCTATTATGAATACAGCCACAGGCACTTGCCACTGGATAGTAGATCGAATCTATCAATATTTTATTTTAAAATTAAAAATATATACTTTTCTATATTAAAGGCATACAATCACAGACTTTTATGAGCACGTAGCACTATATTTGAGTAATAAATGTATACATTCATTTGTGATAGTCATCATCAATTCTATATCGCCAAAATCCCCTTCGTGGAGTGAAGGTGATTTAGACAAGATCATTTTTTGTCATGACAAAAAATTACTATAAAATATGAAATTTATTATAAATATCAAGTGTACCAGGAAATAACAACTTTTGGGTGTACAAATCAAATGTAAATAGTCTCAGACTGAAATTCGTTTGGTAATTATCTAGGTCTATCAACCGTGATTGTATGCCTTTAAAACATTTGAAACTTTACATCATTCGATACCACAACATGCTGGATACTGTTTTGGATCGCTTGTCGTCTCTTTAGAAGTCATGTCTCATACCTTTATATTGACCTGGTACATCGAGATGAACATTGTTGTTCAGTGTAGCGAAGAAAGTTTCGTCGGGGACATATGACTTTTTCGTCCAGTCTAGAAAGTCGCGAGCGACCGGGCTGTGCAAGATGTAGTCAACGTAACCCCTTGATGCTATAACGTGGATAGGTCCTTTCATAGGGGTGATGTTATGTGGGGGTGGGGGTAAATGGGCCCATCGCCATTTCGAAGCTCTGAAATAGATATACTCACGTTGATCATGGTATCCTTTCACAAAGCTCTCGTATCTACTAAGAGAACATAGTGCTCTATTTACCGATAGCTAATGCACTGGTAAGAGAGCGCTATGGTCTCTTAGTAGATAAAAGAGCTTCGTGAAAGTATACCCAGGTCGGTAAAACGAACTACCCAACCAGAAATTCTACTTCACATTGACAGTATTTCGTTCGGTACCCAGTTTTCAGACGACCCCGATTTTAGGACAGTCATATCTTACACTGACAGTTCGCATTATTAGCCGATTTAAAAGTCGCTTTCCCAAACTGTCTCTAATAATAGTACGAAGTAAATATAGGCTACCAGGTATATGTTATTCATATCATGTTGGAATTTATTTTAATAAGCCATATATACATTTCGAGGCCTAACAGGGGGTGACCAGTTCCAGAAAAATTGTATAACGTTTCTAAAGAATGCATGTGTAGATTCTCTGAGACACGAACAGTCAATGATATAATGTCCAAGATTTTCAGATGCGTTTGGTTGTCTGTCTAACCTTCAAACAGAGAAACCTGTTGATCTATTAACTATTAGAGATGAAACAAATATTCGAATATTCGTGAATGCATACTAAATACTGTATTCGAATATTCGAATAGTAAAAGACCATTCGAATATTCGAACATGTTGGCAGAAAAGTTGTAGATCGCACATTTTCCGTAATATCTGTGGGATCTTCTAATTTCAAAGTTGCTGCTCAATATCTAGTCAAAACATAAAAAAAAATACTGACCGTACATTCGAGATGATTATGTGGCAATGTGTTGGTTTTTTTTATTATCAATATGGTAACAATTTGACTGGAGAAATCACTTTGTAAAACATATTATAATAAAATGTCAAACGAATATTCGAATACGAATAGAATACTTACAAATATTCGAATAGCATTTTTGATATTCGTTTCCGCTCCAATTTTATCTTTTCGTACGACATACTAGATCTAATACTAGTGTTAGTGCTTACCTTCGACTCCACCCAAAAATATCATTGCTGCCGTTGTAAGCTGTTAGTATTCTCACTAGCTCGTAATTAGTCTTTAATGGAAACTCTTGTCCAGTCAAATTGATGAAATATCGCCATTTTGATTGACGATTCCAGAGGTCATGCATGCACACTAGGTCAGCTTCAAGGACACTGAACCTTCCCCAGTGGACTGGAATGCTTTTCGATGCCACAAAAACGTTTCCAAAACACGAAACAAGTCTTTCTGCTGCTTCATGGAAGGTCAGTGGAGACTTTCTATCAACGTGGACACACACCAAGTTTTGTGGACGCCAGATTGCCTCCAGTAACGACTCGAACTGAAGAAAGTCAGTATATATGAGTACGCTATAAGCGATAGGGAAAGAAAACTCGTCACCATTCATTGAGGAATTGATATAACTCCGACCACTGAAATAGTCGTCACAATTTGTGATTGTATTATTGTCGCCATTTTGTTTACGTCTCTTTACATTGGCAGTTTTGTTAATAGCGTTTTCGTCTATAATATCTATAATTTTCCAACAAGTATCACTATCAAAATCGTCGAAAATCAGCATTTTTCGTTTCGATTGCATTTCGACAACATAGTTATTGGTTTTACGCATCCGTAGCGCACTGTTTCGTCTGACAATCATTATCGTAAAAACACCATAGCCAACACACAGTAGTAGAAAGTACAAAGCTGTAGACAACATCGAGCTTTTTGTTTTGGTCGTAGATTTCGTTCCTCCTTGTTCCTGTAAAATATGAAACAGTAGGGTTTGACCATAAACAACATAGGTCATATCTTCAATCACATTCCTCTCTGTGTTTGTTTCATAAGTGAACTTACAGCCTCACAGAACCATTGCAAATGTATATTTCAAATGGAGGAGGGGTGTGGATGGGGGAGGCGGCTAATAATTTCAGTGACTATTTTACTGCATTTTTATGATACAAAATAAAATAGTTAACATCCTTCTAGGATATCTTTCGGCATGCATATACAAAGCTTTATCAATATCAAGTGTTATATCCCCACCATAATACAAAATATATGTTTATTAAACGAAATTCTCCAATTCTCAGGGAGTGAAGGGGAGGGGTGCAAGCCTGGTGAGCCCTCGCCTAAATCTGCCCCTGTTCGGCTACCATGACAATTTTCATTTGATTATCAAACAACGGAAACATAAATAATCAAGCATCACTGATATTTTAATTTCTATTATCCGGAAAAGCAATAAAACATAATTTAATATATAGCTAAACTGCTACCCAAACCATGTTAATGTAATCTATTATTAGCCAAGGAGTGGTAACTAAGTTACCGCATCCTCCTAGGATAAGCATACTAGTATGTCTTTAAAGAAACACTAATTATTTACAACTTTTAGTTGAAAATCTCGAAGTAAAAAAAGCAATATTTCATTTTTCAGTATAAAACTTCATACTTACACTTAAGATGCATGTAAGTAAGGCGATGACTTGTATACTAGATGTTAGATAGATATATTCACAGTAATACAGCTGTTAAATATTAAGCTATGACGACAATAACTACGCTTTAACAGATTAAGTGGATTATTTGATTCAATAGAAATAAATCCACACAATCACAGATGGTCGACCTATTTAGGCCAAACAAATGCTTACCTGAAATTGCTCAAAACTTATTTGTTTAACCATACGTTGTGTTCATGATACGACTATTTATTTGCGCGTACGTTCCTTGTAGCTAGGTATAGAAATCACGTCTGGACGTACGTCCCGGGGCATTTAGACGTACGTTCATTGATACCTATGCATACCGAAGATATCATGGCAATTGGGTAAATTCCGTATTATCTAGATGTATATTCCTTCGATTATTTAATGAAAAAGTTGGCGACGAGGATGTCCACCAAGTTAGCCCTGTCCGCAGGGGAAAACTCGATCCATGGATTAATAGCGTAAATGTGACTTTTAAAAACATCATATATATATGAGATGATCGTTATTGTGATTAAGCTTTAAACATTTCGACATATTTTTTGTTTGTATATATGTATCTAATATCCACGTGTTTCTTTTAAAAAAACTACTATATTAATTAAGGAGATAACAATAAAATTTCATTTAAAACAAATGAACTGATTTGAAATAGAAGAAGAACCAAAAGATAACCTTGACGAACACAGATTTAACCCCCAGCAGCAACACCTGCTCTTGTAAAGTCGATCATCTTTCATCAATTCCGAGCATAACTGACCATTTCCAACAGCATATTTACTAAATTCAATAATAATAATAACCATGGAACCTCCTCAAGCATTAAATAAGCTTTGACTTAATGCTTGTAATTTGTCCTAATTTTGTGGAACCGGTATTGGAGGTAGACGACGGGATATGGAAGAAGAAGGGAGTTATCGACCTAGACTTGTTAATATATACAGGCACGACTGCGGTTCTGTCCTGGCCATTAATTCAACTGACCACCGACGGATAATTAATGGTAATTTAGTAATCAGTGGACAAATGAAGCGTAATTTCACTGAGATGCACATCGAATAAAAATGATTCGTTTATTGAGCGTGTTTATCGGAAATATCGTGCATTATGTGTACTTTCACAAGCAGCCTCGCTGAACGTGTTGAATGAACTGTTATCGCCCGATAATGTGCATACGGTTTTTCTACAACTGTAGTTCATTATGTCTCATGAGACAGACCTACCGTGAAAAACACGGAGATAGTAAAACAGATGATAGAACTGTTTGAACAGTGTGCACTCTATTGCATGCATGCACTGTAACCAATCAAATTTTAACTCACATTTTTGGTCAGTTTCTATTCTAAAATAATAGTTCAAGAAAGCTGTTTATTTGATTAGTTGCACATGCTGGCACTTGCTTGCTGTATTGCCTTAGTATAGTATGCGGAGGAAATTGACATTATTTTCTTTGCTGTTTCCTTATTAATATTTATGTAGCTTTTGCCTCACATATATAACGGCATATAGTATATAGTATGTCTTCATCTTATTGAATATAGAATGATATAGAATAGTGGTAACCATGTCATGTGTATAGATAATGATATCCCAAGCTCTGGCATTCCGATGTTTTGCGACTGGACACATATACACTTGGGTATCCTTTCACAAAGCTCTCTTATCCACTAAGATACCATATTACTCTCTTAGCAGTGCATTCGGTATCGGCAAGGAGAGCGCTATGGTCTCTTAGAGGATAAGAGAGCTTCGTGAAAGGATACCCCGTTGTGACGATCAAGAATTAAACGCATGGAAACATGTTCAAATAACAACGTATTGTTTAAAGCAGTTTAATGAACTGATCAGTTACATGTTTTTGTACAGACACTGCCTAAAATGAACAACACATCGAGCTATGTTTTATTAACTTATGATTAACCGATGTACAAAGAATCCCAGTTTAAAACAAATAATAGAAGAAATAACGTACACCTATTGCTTTAAAGTAACAATGCTTATGATCAGTGTATGAACAGGTAATACAAACAATTGATAAATATAGCTGATTGTACAAAATGACTAATCGTGAATATATAACTGATTGTACAAAATGAGTATTTATGAATATACGTGTATGAACATCATACACGTATGCCAGAAAATAAATAAAAATAAAATATAATCAATGAACATACTTGTGGTATATGTAATGCTAAGTACAAACTGATATGGCTATATAATAAATTAGAGTCACACAACTGTATACTACGGTTATGGTTATATAGGGCATGCTTCTAGAAATGGTGATAGAACCGATAGTCATGTGATAATTACGTCAAATAATAACCATCACACTATATACTGCGTCATAATAGAAAAGAAAATTATGATCTTCAAAAAAATGTATCTAATTTGAAAATCGACTTCACAACTATAGATATAATTGATATAGTATGTATGAAGAACACATCTCTAACATGAAAAACTCATATTCAATATATATATAAATATGTATACATATATAATATATATAATACAAATGTGCACACTATTTATAATATTAGTCATCATTTGAAATGTAGAGAATGTTTCATTTAATATGTTATAATGATTAAAACCAAAGCATCACGATAGTGAGCACGTCGTAATAGACTATATGTATTTAATTCAGAGTTACGAATATTCTGAATTGTGGGCATACCCGGTATGACTATTTGTATATTAAGCTGACATAAGTATGAGCAAGTACTGTATATCAACGAAAGAGTTCAAAAATACAGTTACAGTTGTAATATATTATCAAATAGATTGAACACTAGTTTAAAGAAGAACTATAAAACAAAATGTCACGCTAAACCAGCAATATTGATTACTAGTATTAACTGTCCTGCTAAAGTTCCAAAATCGATGATTTTGCTTTCGTAACATCTGACCCGATTTCTCGAAAAAGACATCGAGATTGAGATTTTGTTCAGCGGATTTCTCCCATTGACTCAGTGCTGCAATTACTCAAGTAACAGCACTGTGTCAATGAGAGATATCTCTGCTCAGTAAAATCTCAGTTTCAAGGTTTTTTTCTCCAGAAATAGGGGTCCGGTATCGCCAAACAACTGCCAGTTTTAATAAATATTTTCTTATCACACATATACTGGTTCATAAAAGACTACTCGTCGGATAGCGACTATATGAACTCTGCTGTTGCTACCAACCCGAGACATAAAAAACCCCACCTCACCCACCCAACCCCACCTCACCCAATATGTGTTCCCTATTTTTTTTATATATACGAGACATTCAGAATAGCAGACAATGATAGCCACATTATCATAGATACATTTACGTCTCTCAGATTTTACATAGTTTTACTTTTCCATGTTAAAGTGTATATACTTCTTGAAGTGTCAATTAATCCACGTTAGACCTATTTGTGCTGTATTATGCGCCATAACATCAGTGGTGAAAATTACAGAATGTGATCGACATTGTGTTGGGGGCGGGTTGGATTCACTGTATCGGGGGTTGGGGGCGGGTTGGATTCACTGTATCGGGGGTTGGGCTGGGGTAGGTTTGGGGTGTGGTACTGATAGGTTGTTGGCAGGGGGTATGGCGGTATGGTAAAATGTGGGGTTGATGTTAAGAAAGGCATTATTTATTTACCAAAATTACATTATTATTGCAAATTCTTGACAATCGTACATTGTTGGTATTCATGCAAATGAAATTATATAATAATCATCATACATGTATTGCTTGATGTGGGAAACTCCTCAATGTGTGTGTGAATTGGAAATAGCTGCGTGTGTATGCGTCACTGTGCGAAGCAATTTGACAACACGCTTGGACGAAAATACAAATTATTCGTCAAATATATTCATAGCTGATAAAATGCAAAAATCTTTTTTTTACAATGCTAGCATAGAATGCAAATACCACAGTAAAACCAACAAAATATGTACAGTTGAAAGAAACGATGATAGTTTATGCATTGGTTCCTCGTGTCGCACTCTAACAAGAGGCAATATATCTGGATTTCAATACGGATTGTTTCTGGTCCACAGGACACTGCTGTTCATGTGATAACTAATGACACTGCAGATATATAACGCCAAGCATCTAGGAGCAAGTGAAATCCAGCAGGGCAAGAGGTATTGTCCATTCCTGGTATGACTGTGTAAAGTTCCACAATTCAGTTCTCAATAAACAGCCTCCAACATTCATGAACAATTGACATCAATTCTCAATAATCTGTCTCCTTGCAGTCGTGAACAGATCTACTTGAATTCAGTCCCGAGTAAAGTTCCTCTAATATTCATGAATACTTGAATCCAGTTCTTAATAATAGTCCTCCATCATTCATGAACACTTGAATTCATTTAGTTCTCAATATTCCTCCAAACTTTCCTGAACACGTATCTTCAATTCTCAATCATATTTCTGCATACATTCTTGACACCATCCACGGTTCAACAGCGTGACACGCTTGTACAGGATATACACAACACACAGTGTACAACGTATGTGTCCAAGGTATATCAGCACTGATGACAAGTATCATGTAATCTATATTATTGAATTCCAATTCCATGAATGCCAGTGTCTTCGTCACTTGAGCAATGTCATGTTGGTTCTGAAGAACGTCTTCCTTAACCTTCAGATCACAACTCCACGGTGTTGTTGGCGATGAGCTCGTTGATCCAGTTGATGTATAGGGGTAGTCGCGTGTAGATGCCCGGGGACTTGGGGTCCGCGCACCCTATCCCCCAGGACACCACCCCCGTCTGATACCACCCGTCCGTCGTGTTGGGGCTGCGGCATACGAAGGGCCCTCCGCTGTCACCCTGAGACAGAACAAAATTCATCAGATGCGTCTATGTCAACTTCCAATGGCCACGTAATGCAGATGGACATATACACTGTAGTATAGGTTGAGTTGTATTTGGTTAAACATATTAACGATTATATAAGCCTTGTACGACGCCTCTCAGCACTTATAGAAGATAACTACTGACGCATACCACCCACGGCTATCATCTCCTTCTCTACACATACATTAGTCCTTGTCAACGACGTTATCGTATCATTTCTTTTCGATTTTTAACGATTTTGACATTTTTTAGAGTATCAATTTTTCCAAAGATGTCAAAATCGTTAAAAATCGAAAATATTGATACGATAACGTCGTTGACAATGACTAAACGTACATATACCCGTACACTATAGCTATCTGTCACTATTCTGAATTCTGTCTCTTTCTTTATTTGTCTGTCTATCTGTCTGTCTGCCTGTCTCTATCCATCTCTCTATAAATATATTACTCTCTTCACTCTCTCTTTACTCTCTCTCTATCTATCTCTCTCTCCATCTCTCTCTCTCTTTCTCTCTCTCTCTCTCTCTCTCTCTCTCTCTCACACACACACACACACACACACATACATACACACACATTCCCTCTAATATCAGCTTTTCTGCGCGAACACACACGCACACATACTTTCACCCTCTCTCTCATACACAACCGCACGCGTCCTACTGGTTGTGCTCTTGTGATTGCTGTTGAAGTTCCTGTTAATGTAGATACGTACCATGCATGCGTCAAATCCATCAGATCCTCCTGCGCAGATCATGTTCTTGGTCAGTTTGTAAGGAACCTCCTTCCCGTTGCCCTCGATGATCATCTTACACGTGTGCCAGTCCGCGATAACCAACTGCACCTGGCGTACCGCGATCTGGTAGTCCAGTGCTGGAACATACATAGAACTAACGTCAACTGGTAGTCCAGGGTATCCTTTCACGAAACTCTCTTATCCACTACAAGACTCGTAGCGCTCTCTCTGCCGATAGCTACACTGCTAAGCGAGCGCTACCAGTCCCTTAGAATATAAGAGAGCTTCGTGAAAGGATACCCAGTGCTGGAACATACATAGAACTAACGTCAACAGGTAGTCCAGTGCTAGAACATACATAGAACTAACGTCAACAGGTAGTCCAGTGCTGGAACATACATAGAACAAACGTCAAC
>JAULBP010110629.1:0-10063 GCA_032355345.1 Lepetodrilus pustulosus | reverse complement strand
CACACACACACACATACACCCACACCCCCACCACACACTCACTCACCTAGCCCACTGGGAGTTCCCTTTTTAAACTCTACACAAACATTGGCCCATGGGCCTCAAAGCTCTGTCTGTATTTAGGCCCATGGGCTAAATTCTGTTTTGATACATGTACATGTATTACAGAAACTGTTTCTCCTGTTGTTTGAATGTTAATGTTCACATTCTCTTCCAATGATATCATTTAGTTGTCATG
The DNA here is from genome assembly GCA_032355345.1 of Lepetodrilus pustulosus. Taxonomy (NCBI): domain Eukaryota; kingdom Metazoa; phylum Mollusca; class Gastropoda; order Lepetellida; family Lepetodrilidae; genus Lepetodrilus; species Lepetodrilus pustulosus. The sequence goes on along the minus strand of JAULBP010110629.1, from coordinate 9,825 downwards.
GTTGTTGAGAGCATCAGGATTTTTCAGTTACTATTGTTTAAAAATGTGTTGTTCTGGAATCCATTGGTTAACAGGTTTCTTTTGTTCTTATAGTGTTGTTGTTTCAATTAATACAAGTGCCAATCAACCCTATATATTTTATCTGTTTTTCACATCTGAAACACAAAATCTGTATATATAATAGGTAGTTCCGAATTTAAGCCCCGAGCCTAATTTTGGATTAAAAAATATTGTTTCAAAAGTGATATTTTCCATAATTAAGCCAATGGTATGAACCAATCTCGCCCCAGCCCACCGATCACCCACACATACTAATTAAGCACTTGATTGACAGGTGGGAGTTCTGGAGGACGACTTCACCTGTGTCGGGGTCCTGTGTGCCATCCTGTTCTTCCCAATCGGAATCCTGTGTTGCCTGGCCATGCGACAACGACGCTGTGCTAACTGTGGCGCCATCTACGGCTAACTATCTCTTCATGCCTGCATCTCCCTTAAACCAACACCTGACTGTGTATGTGTACATATTATATTATGCAATACGTTTTCACAAATATTGTCCTGGACTTACAATATTACATAGCAAAGACATTATTAGTATAATCAAAATGTTATCTCCTTCATAAATTGTATGTTCATTAAGTGTACTGTCATTTGCGCTATGGGCATGTGATAGTGATATAGGGTTTTCCCCGAGATGTGTGTTGACTATTGAATCAAAGAATCTATAAAATGTATATTGTTGAGGGTGAAACCTTATGCAAGACTAATAGTATAAAATGCAATTTGAGTTGTAAATTTGTTTTGAGGGTAGCAGGGGTACAAGTTTAAACCAGCCCTGACAGACAAACATTGATGTCTTTAGAAGTTACCCTACATATGCTACATGTTTTGAGGGTAGCAGGAGTACAAGTTTAAACCAGCCCTGACAGACAAACATTGATGTCTTTAGAAGTTACCCTACATATGCTACATGTTTCATGCTGCCATAAACTGACAAGCTTCTCTTTGCCATGGTTACTACCAACGTAAATCAAATACAACAGCTATTTTTGCTCACATTCCACATGGGCTTTGTAGTATTCTCTATTGGTGTACTACTGGTATTTGTCTTTCTTGTTATTATTCAGATACGGTTTCAGTTTATATTCAAACATTGCAAGTACAGTGTAGTAGTTGTAAGATTTTCCTGAACTTCTTGAATATTCATATCTTGATTATTATGTATTATTAGTTTGTCAATGTACTTAAACTGTTGGTAGCATGTTTACTAATTGTGTATTTATTATGTTAATAACCCTCTATTCTTAAGACAAAAAAGTCTCCACATTAGTAATGGAAATTAAATTTTTCGTCACATAGTAACGCACATGATAGTGAATGGAGTTTCCCACCATGTGGGAGTCATGCTATTCATTATGAAAAATGTTCATGACATAATTTTGTTGACTCATGCTGAAATAGACAGGTGATAATGAACAATGTCAATGTAATAATCATGCATGTATTTTGTATGTCCATTTCTTTTAGCCTAAAAGTATTTAAACTCTTTTCTCTAGCTGACATGTTTGATAATGGCTAGGTCCTATGGTAAATTCCCGTTGGTATTGAAAATTCTGGATGCATTTTATGACTGTATGACTATACTTGAAAGGCCGCAAAGTGAATCATTACTACATCTGCATAAGCCATTTTGGTGCTGGTAATATACCAAATTGTACACCAGGGGCTGTATTCTCGAAACTTGCGAACTTCTTAGTGAGAAAAGATCTCTTCACAAATTGAAATAAGAAGAAAACCAGTTTGGCAAATTCTTAGTACTTACGACCTTCTTAGGACTTAAGAAGTTTCAAGAATACAGGCCCAGCTGGTGATTATATGACAAGCTGGTGATTATATGACGAGGTAATAATGGCAATCCTGATTGACCAAGGTGACTATGGTATACTTCCCTTTTCATAAAGAAATATCTCTTACACTTTATGATGTAAACTGATATGTGAATTCAATTTCTTGGATCAATTTCCTATTGTTATTATTGGTGTAGGATAGTACTGTTGTTATGCAAGTTGTCAATGTTCTCTCAGACTTCCAGTTACATGTGCAGTCACCAAGATAACAAGCTAATGTAAATTACCAATGATATTTGTTGAATGAAATATAATGTTAAGTTGACATTATGATCACCAGTTGAAGTATAATCTATTAAAAAAAATATTTTTACATACATTTTCTTTCTTCTTTTCATCCAACTACCAGTATTTTGCCATTCATATGTATGTTCTGTATATTCCAACATTATCAATATCACCACAGTAAACTAAAATGTTTCCGCATTGTATTATGTTACATATATTCCTGCTGCAGGATTTCTGAAAGAAATGTTTTATGGTACATTTAGAAATGGTAGTGAAGTAGGAATACAGGTTGTGAAGCTTATCCCAGGGGTGTGCAATTCCTTGCCATGATATTGTTCTAGTCATTCATTATTTCTGTATGGAGTCAAATGAAACAGCTAGTATGAGAGTTTCTTGTATTAGAGTTTGTTTACTAATCATGACCTGTGTATATTAACCTCAACACATACCGGTACGTTATGACTATGTTATGTTCTAGTAGGTAGGAGAAGGTATCTTGCAGCCACATGCCAACACAGCTGAACATTGTAGAAGTATAATGAGGAGGTAACTGGCAGCTACATGCCAAGACACAGCTGAACATTGTAGAAGTATAATGAGGTAACTGGCAGCTACATGCCAACACAGCTGAACATTGTAGATGTGGACATAATTCGAAGAGAGCAGATGGTTGTATCATGAAAGTTTAAAGAAGTACCGGTAACACTTTTGTTGCCATACCAGTCTACAGACAATATTCAATGGTATGCTATTGTCATTGATCCGCTATTAACTCTTACAGTACCATAACTAGCCATGGGGCAGGGGGGACAGCTGCCTCCTACCCCAGTCTTTTTATCCAACTATCCAACTACTTAGTAAGTAGGAAGTTAATTACCTTGTCTATTCATGAGAAGTCCAGTCTGAAGCAAGATGTGCCATAGTATTCTGACATTTACCCTCGCATCTCAGGTGTACATATTCCACTGAACCTCTGTCATACATCCTGGCACACATCTAGAGAGAAACTTGCACAGGCTATAGGAGCCATAAATTGAACAATGATAACATCTATTTAATTGGACAATTTCTTACAGCGATTTCATCGAGAAAATAATTTAATTGTTTGGCTGTTTGCGCAAGCTTCACGCTAAATCTGTGCCAGGGTGTACAGCATGGAGAGTCCTTTAAAATTGGAATAAGTTCCCCTGGAGTGCAAGGATCTGACATGGTACCTGACCAGTATTCTGACATATAGTACTTGACCAGTATTCTGACAATACTTGGCCTCAACGCAAATGGGTGAAAGATTCCCCTACTGACGTTAAACTCCATCATCACTCACTTGCTAGTACTTAGCCTGTATTCTGACAGTAGATGACTAGAATTATGACAGTGCTTAGACAGCAATTCTGACACAATACTTGACCAGTATTCTTTAAGGGTACTTGACCAGTATTCTGACATAGTACTTAGCCTGTATTCTGACAGCACTTGACCAGTATTCTGACACTGTACTTAACTTGACTGGTACACAGTACTTGACCTGTATTCTGACATGGTCTTGTCCAGTATTCTGACATGGTACTCAATGTTATTCTGACATCATACTTGATGGGTATTCTGACAGTACTTGACCGGTATTCTTTCTTGTGAATAGATCATAGGTATGGATATGACAAAACCCCATTATAGCATTGAATATTTTATTAATAAAAATAATATATGACAATATGTATATCAAAACCATTTGATATCTAGATTCAATAAATCAAGTATAATATATTTGAGTGAATTTAACAATATCATAAATTTCATTAGCGGCAATCCAATCTACACTAAACAAACAAATGGTATATAATAATACATGTACATAAGATTTTGAATTCAATATTTCATGAATATTGCTCTTCGCTTTCAATGTTTACACATCCTCATTTCTTTTGATGACATTCAATATACCATAATATCAAACAAATTAGTAAAATATAATTTAAAAACCGCACATCCAATTATCCAGTCACACTAGATAATCTTGTAAACTAATCATCATAAATGCATACAGTTGGAGATGGTTGATAGTTGGTGAAATGAACTATTACCTAAAATTATATACAATTTTGTTTAAAGTTCTTTCTTCAACCAATTCTTTATTCCTCCTGTCCCAATATTTGCATATATAATTGAATATTCCTAGCTATAACCTATATACTGCTGCTGATTCATGCTTAATCTGAGTTATCTCCCTTTACTAAATGAATCCGTCATGGATTTGTCGATTAATATATTCTAGATTAATTTAACTCTGGAGGGATGTCATAGAATATCTTTTAGTTACAAAAGTGATGATATGTATTCCAAGTGAACGTAGTTTACATTTATTACTCAAATTATGTAAATTATCTTTAATATCAAGGTGGACAGGACTTTTGATTTTGCCTCTGATGCCAATATTATTGCAGCTGTACATTTGATTATATAGATATAATACACTAATAACATACATGTATCACTGTTAATCCTCTCCTATATATGTTCTCTAGTAAATATCACAGACTAAGCAACTATATACAAGCAGCTCTTATTTACAAATTTATCCTACGCTGTGTTAGATCGCGAGCAGTATTACTCTATTAACATGTTGAAGACCTCCGCTCACAGTGAGAGCTATACAGATATTTGGGTCTGAATATACAAATATGTTGAGCTATCAATACAGTGGCATTCTCCAACACACTGTATAAATGCATCACCCGCCAACTTGCTTTTCCACAAAAATGATGGCATAATATCTGGTAATTAGATGTACGCATTTTATTAACATTTACATCATTCCAGTGGCCGATTCTGGATCGTCCGCAGAAGAGAGTCGTGGACTGGAATGGGGGCTGTATCGAGGACTGGGGGATGTTCTGACAGATGTTCTGGGGGAGGGGCTACTCTTGTGGGACAATTGGGGAGACTCGTCCTGAAATTCTACTATCATATCCTCATTGCCATCCTCAGTGGGAAACTGTGGAAAGTCATCGGGGACTTCCGCTTGTTGTGATGGCTCCGGGTCGGGAAAATATTCAGCCTGCGGTTCTGGTTCCGGAATATATACAGCCTGCGGTTCTGGTTCCGGAATATACACAGCCTGCGGTTCTGGCTCCGGAATATATACAGCATGTGGTTCTGGCTCCGGAATATATACAGCCTGCGGTTCTGGCTCCGGAATATATACAGCATGCGGTTCTGGATCGTCGACAATTTCGGTGACAATGACCGGCTCTGCATCGTCGTAGTCCAACACGACGGTCTCGATGACCGGGTCTGGTCCCTCGGGCTCCACAGATTGGGGTTCCTGGACCAGGACTGGAGCAACAATCACTGGCGCCATCTCATCACTAGGTGGACGCACTTTCTGCACCACAGCGTACTCGTCGCTGTGAGTCTGCTGTTCGGGCGCTGGCACAACCACAGGGACAGGAATAGGCATTGGGCCACGCTCAAAGCCAGGGTTGTCATACACTGGCCCCTCTTGCTTCGCATCCTGGAACAGTGGATATAGATGCATTAGGATTTACAAATTGTGGAAACTTTATAAAGTATCACAATTCATGATACCATCTATAGACAACAGTTCAGATTTACAAACAGATGAAATATTATTTTTTTCAAGCACGATATAGGCCATTCAAAGAACACGTTTCAACAATGTATATTATAGTGTCTTTACTATTTAATACGATACTTTGAATGTCTGCAGTCCAGAAAATAATTATAATGACATAGATACCGTAATTCACCTATTAATTCGAACCCTTTAATAATTTGAATACCTAAATTAATCACAAAAAAATAAATAAAAATGTCCGACCCTATAAATATATGAACATGACCATATAAAAAAAAATTGTATAAATATTCAATCCATAAAAATCTTTTAAAAAAAGAAGATATTTTAAGAAATTCTGTATTTAGTTCCAATTAGGAGAATTACAGTATACACCTTTAGCGAGTACAACAACCCAACCAGGAGCATCATAGTCCACACCACAGGTACTTGAAGCAGGCCATTATTTTGTTTTTATATTTTATTTTGAATTTATTTTTTATATTTTAAAAATGTTTATTTATATGGTTAGATATATTTATATTTTGGTGTCTCTAATTATACGAACACAGAACATTTTCAATTTTCGTATTTTTCTAATAAATCGAACAGCTAAAAATGTAATTATTTTCTCCTGTTCAAATTAACGTAATACCGGTAGGTGAATTACGGTAGCATTTAAAGCTGCTTTTAAGATTTGTTCACTTAAATCATGGCTTGTAAATTATTGCAGGAGGAAACCTAGCACAATGTTGCAGTAAACATGCGAGCACCAGCTGGTACTGACAAACCAAAAATTATAACTGTACCAGCTGGACTGACAAACCAAGAATGATAACTGCACCAGCTAATACTGACAAACCAAGAATGATAACTGCACCAGCTAGTACTGACAAACCAAGAATGATAACTGCACCAGCTGGTACTGACTAACCAAGAATAATAACTGCATTCTTAATGTACAGACAGTGCATCTGATCATGGTCACATCAGAAAAGTAACTTTCGCAAACATTGATGTCGGACTCCTGGGATGTCCAAACATTTTACCATTGCGCTATCACCAGCCCTGTAATAATAATAATAAATACATGTGTAGAGCATGCTATTCACAGTGATCTGTACTTACCATGTATGGTGGTGACTGAATAGTTGCCTGACCTGAAAAATAAAATGAAAATAATGTCATCCAATATTCACAAACAGTGTTATCCAATATTCATGCAACCCGTCGTCGAAAACACAGGCCATTATGATTACACTAACCTCCGTCAAATATTTGACAAAGGTTAGTGTAGTCATAATGGCTTGTGTTTTCGAGTATGGGTGTAACCAATTGTTATTAAACTTAATTTCAATATTCAGTCATTAATGGATCACACTGTACACTTGCTTCCAGTAAAGAGAAGACAATTAGTTTAATAAAATATGGCCATATGTTTTTGACCTGCCCGAGCCAAAATTATCACACACAAAATTATGTAAGCAAGGGAATCAAATAAATATATTAAACTTACCATGGCCACTGACGTACGTATCCACCTTCCTCTTCTTCTTCCTCTTGCTGAAATTAAGTAGATTGATATATTAAATATTTTTAATATTTACTTTGTATTAGCCCTTTTCATAGTAGGACTCGCACCTGCGCGTAAAAGTCTAGGTGTATCACGTGACATGCCACTATAAAAAATACATCATTAGGACGCTGTTTGCGGCCCTACAACAAGCTGAACATTGGTTACCAAATTCTTTTATGGTATGATAATTTTGCGTAAAGCTAAAACCATGAAAGCTGGATCATCTTTACAACATAACTCATGGGTTAAAGAATTATGGCTCATTTACGGACATCTATAGTGACAATTTCTGTGAGTGACATCAATGTGCATATTATTACGATTATTATTATTATTATTGATTGATTGATGGTGATCGTATGCCATATATTAGATGTTTTATTTTTTATTTGTTTTTACGTTGGGGTTTAAAGCTGCTTTCTAGATTCAGTATGGCCTACTTCGTGCGATGACCATTCATTAACCATTGTTCCTACACTGCGCATGTCTAGTCTGGTTGATCGCCCAAATGCACCGAACACTCTATGGTACATCCAACACCGCGTATTTCAAAACAATATTCACAGATTGTACTTTGCGGTAAACGATTTATTCAATGACAAGGACCATAGCATCGTGATCAGAATTAAAACTAAATAAAATGTAAGTGATTTTCACTTAACGATAAGTTCTACTCAATAAAAATATGTTTTACATTCAAATCCTGTCTTCGGTCGCCATCTTGACTAAACAAAAACTAGCACTTGACTGTGGTCGGACCATAGTTTCTGTGTGACGTCACGATAGTCAGACTACAATGAGCTCGAGCGAACTATAGATTGAAAATAGTCACCATAGGTTTTGCGCTAAGTCTGCCTACAGTATGAGGCTATGGACAGATTGTACAAAAGTGTACTCACGCGTCTCGGATGCAGTAGCAGGCCAGACAGAAGAGTATGAGAGCCATGATGATTAGTATGATGATGATAACCAGAACAGCCAGGATCGGCGTCTCGTCCAGTAAGCCTCGCTCTTCTTCCTTGGTCTGTGGGGTATATGTCATCTTACATTAGTCAACCCATCGCTCAATGTCTCTTTACATTAGTCAACCTGACTCTTAATGTATTCTTACAATGTAATCCTACATTAGTAAACCTGTCTCTTAATGTCACCTTACATTAGTCAACCCAACTCTTAATGTCAACTTGCATTAGTCGACTTGACTTCTAATGTCATTTTACAATGTCATCTTACATAATCAATCCACCTCTTAATGTCATCCTACATTAGTAAACATGTCTCTTATTGTCATTGTACATTAGTCAACCCACCTCTTAATGTCACCTTGCATTAGTCAACTTGACTCCTAATGTCATCTTACAATGTCATCTTACATTAGTCAACCCACCTCTTAATGTCACCTTGCATTAGTCAACATGACTCTTAATGTCTTCTTACAATGTCATCCTACATTAGTAAACCTGTCTCTTATTGTCATTTTACATTAGTCAACCCACCTCATAATGTCATCTTACATTTGTCAACCCTCCTCTTCATCCGACATGAATAAACCTGTCTCTTAATGTCATCTTACATTAGTCGTGCTGACCTCTTAAGTCATCTTGCATTATTCAACCCTACTTTAATGTCATCATACATTAATCAACCATCCCCTTAATATCATCTTACATTAGTAAATCTACTTCTTAATATCACCTTATAATTAGTCAACCCACTATTTAATGTCATCTTACATTAGTCAACACCACTTCTTAATGTCATCTTACATTAGTCAGTCAACCTACCTGCTAATGTCATCTTAATTTGGAATAGCTGTCATAATTGTACAGTCCACCCAGCTCCTAATGTTATTATACATTGGGAATAGGTATAGTGAATATAATACTGACTAATACACATTTATTACCCTGTTAGAAATCTACCCAATTTTTAAAAAATTCTTTTAAAATTAAAGCTGAAAAATTACCTTGCAAAATGTTTCTAAACATAAAAAGGATATTATTCATAATTACTAAGACCATTCTCTGGTTTACGGATTCACATGACACTGACCCCAACTCCTGTAATGTAGAGAGCGTCATAGCTGTTCTGGTTGTCTGTTCTGGCTTGTTTGATGGTGGTAATCAGCTGAGTACTACTGTAGACTTGGAGGTTTTCTCCAGACCCATACACCCCTGCCACGTGCACATCAGTCCTACAAGCCAAATAGCAATCAGTAACTGGCACTCATAAGGTACGTACGTATCTGGTATGATACCATATGGGCATTGTATGTTAGGATATGTATGAATATGTAAAATGAGTATGGAATGTTAAAGAATGGTATGTGTTAGTATGGTAGAGTATGGAATGTACTATAGTACGGCATGCTAGAGTATGACAAGTGTGACTATGGTCTGTATGGTCTGTATGACAGTATGGTCTGTATTTTTGTTAACTTGTTTTTTTTTTGCATTGGGGTTCAGAGTTGCTTTCTAGAATCTTTCACTAATATCACAACTAGTTAGTTTAGGGCAGGAGCAAACCTGCAACATCCGTAG